>APFE030166144.1:27020-82563 GCA_000404065.3 Pinus taeda
CCTCAGTGATTGGGGAACTGAATGTGAACAGTCATCGAGAAGATGAACTGAACAATCACATTCATGTATATATTAGATAGCTGGTTAAATGAATAAACGCATTAGTTTTCTGGAGTTACTCCTAGCCTGACATTTTCAAATGAGTTTTCTCCTTTATGATGTAAAAATATGAAAATTATGATGTAAAGTGTCTTGAAGGGTTGGAAAAAATAATTTATTATCTCATAGGTTAATTAATTAAATTTTATGGCCAAAAAATTAACAAAAATCCTAAGCAAATGGTTAATTAATTAAATTTATGGCTTAGGATTTTTGTTAATTTTTTGAAGTTCTGAAGCAAAATATTTTTTTTCAAAACAAGGGTTTCAAGTTTCGGGGCTCCTAAGCTCAGATTTGCCTTCTCCTAGTCCAACGATAGTTCTATTGGGCCTAGTGCTAGCTCTCACTGGCCCTAGATTCCTCTTGTTCCATTTCTGATTTGAATATTTGTTTTTCTGAAGCTAATCATTGGTGGGTTTTTGCAGAAAATTTGGTAAAAATTTGTGTTTCGGATATTGAATTTTTTTTTGCAACTTGGGCAAGTGATCTTCAAGGCCTAGGGCCTAAGGGTTTGATATCTAAACCATATTTTTTCCCAATGTTTGCTACAACAGTCATATACTTTTCTAATAGTGGTGAAAAACACATCTAAGTGGTCTGAAATTAACTAAAAAAAATTGTTAAATACATTAATAAGTCATTTATGTGTGATGTGTATCAAAAAGTTGGCCTACATCTAGATTTTGGGTGATTGTTATCTCTGAATAATTCTGTTTCTGAAGTCTGAAATATAATAGTGGCAAAATTTCATGTGGGTTAACCTAAAATCACTGCCTAATTGTCTAATACATTAAGAAATTAATTTCTTGAGTTGGGCATTTATCATTAGGTTTATTTCATGTTTTAATTGCTCGCTATAATAAGTATATCAGATCTGATATAATTATGGAAATCACATCATGACAGACTGAAAATTTTTGATAATTCATGTGGGCAAGTTTGGAATCTTTTCAGTGAATTTTTGGCATAAAGATATCATTGATAACTTACTCTCATGTGGGCAAGTTTGGAAATTTTTCGGTAAATTTTTGGCATAAAGATGTCATTGATAGCTTACTGCTTTCATTGTCATATTGCTGTTGTCATAAAGTTTTTCTTACTGCTGTCCTAAAACCTAATTTCTGAAAATTAAGTACTCTATCATGAAATGATAAAATGCATATTTTTTGTTTCATAAACTGAATATTTTTGAGCATTTGTTGACATTGATTGCAAAGAAGTTTTTGTTCCCTTTGAGCTATAATTGTATAAAAAAAAAATTGAAATAAGCTTGTGATTTAATTGTAATATTTTCAGAGGTTTATTTTTAAGTCTTCATCTAATAAAGCGAGCATTTTATTTTGGTGATTAAGGGCTTTTGCGACACAAGTGTTTCTAATCCTCGGGTTTAACTTTTTCTCATCATCTGGTGCATTTGCATATAATTTAGGTTTGCATAAATAAAATTTACTTCCAAGCATAAGCTTGGTCAATAAAGAGATAGGTATCCATCCATCTTTGTTTGAGAAGCCTACTTTTAATAGTACTTAAAACGATGACCTTGCAGTCGTCAGAGCCACAGCTCTCTGCAGCGCGGGAGGCACCGGGTATGTTAGATTTTCAGGAGAAGTATCGTTAATCACACCTCAGCGTGCTTCCCCTTATCTTCTTTCTGCCAATTATTACGAAATCAGGCTCAATATAGAAATGATTGAAGGGTTAAAACTTAGATAGGCATTTAACTAAAATTAACTAAAATTCTTGCATCTCATATTAGCTTTAGGATTTGCACTTCATATAAGATAGTCATTCATCCAAGTGGCAGTTGCAAATCAATTACTTGGTCCTAAATTTCCTAGCAAGATAGTTGACTCCATAAGGCACTTGCATCAATTGCTTAAAATCTAATCAAATCCTATAAATCTCGCTAAATCTGAATCAAGTACTTGGTCGCTTCACTGTCTCCAGAACTGACTGGTTTCCAACTAGTTCTTTGCCATTCCATTTCGTAGGGTCTCCCACCCTTAGCTTGTTGTAGGGAGACAACTTAAATGAAGAGATTGGGGATCAGGGTGACAACTCTCGATCTGAATAGTTTTCCCAGTGCCTAGACATTCTGTGCGACAAAATTTTTTGGCGTTGTTGCCGAGGACCAATTTATTGGGCCTTGGCTCTACGACATTCATCTTTCATCTTTCTATCATTCATTTTACCCAGCAACGACAACATTTTTGGCGTCGTTGTCGGGGACATTTTATTCTCGGTATTTCAATGACATTTCCTCATCATTCTTCTCATTTTTCATCTTTTCATTTCAGTCAGCAACGATAACATTTTTTGCTGCCATTGTCGGGGATAGAGTTTTTTTGTCCTTGGTTTCCTCGACATCATTTTAAGCATCTCATCTTTTCCGCCATTCATTAGCCTACCAAGCAGCACAACATTTTTTGGCGTCATTTGATCTTTTCATCGCTTCATCTTTCGTCATCTCATTAATCATTTCATCTGCACTTTTAACACCTGGACATATTGGTTCGTTTATTGCTTTGGTGGTGACTCCACTTCTTTCATTTATTATTTCTCAGACAAGAAGCCCTCCCTTATATCCAGTTGTTTTTGCCTTTTGGATACTAGAGCTAGATCATGTTCAACTGGCGACTCCACTTCTTTCATTTCTTACAAGAATTTCTACTAGAAGCTCACTTCTAGCGGATCTCTTGATTTTCTTGAGCAGGGTTCTCTCTCTAGCATCTATTTGGTCCCACCTTATCCCTTTAAGCAAGTCACCATGGATGGCTTATTTACCCCGTGTCATTTTAGTAATTTTCTCCATGATATGCCGAAAGAGGCCATTCATAAATTGTCTTTGTTCTTGGATGGTGATTCAGTCGCTGTTAGAAAGCATCTATGCGGGTTTACTCATACAATAATTAAATATTGTAGTTCTCCCTAATATAAACATGAAGATGTCAAAATGCATCTATTTGCCTTTTCTTTAGAGGGTGATGCTTTGAATTGGTTTCATAATTGTCTTGAAGATCCTTTCGCTTCTTTACAAGACATCATCAATGCTTTTACAAATAGATATGGTGATCAAGGTAGCTCGCCTTGTGCCCCTAAAATTATGCAATAGAATGAGAGTGATCTTGTAAAGGATCTAGCTATCAATGAAAGATTTCAAGACAATTCTCCATATCAGAATGTGCCATCCACTTGTACCGTTGCAAGACGAATCCATGATAGTGGAAAAGCAGGAACAAGTTATCAATTCAGTGTCGACAGTCAAAGGGAGAATGATAAGCATCTTATAGAAGAACTAAAGCAGTTGGTTAAAGACATGCAGTTTAGTCAAACACAACTGGTAAAAAATATGGAGCTTAATCAAGAAAAATTTATAATTGATTACCTCAAGGATATGAGAACTTTGTACACTCAACTGGAAAACATGATGAGAAGATGGAAATCATGAAAATTAAACACTCTGATCACGTAACCACCGTAGTAGAAAAGTGTTCTCAGAATATGGAGGATATGAGGACCGACATGCAAAGTTAGCATGTTAAGGAAATGGAAACCATGAAAACTAATCATGACAGGGATATTAATTCTATGCAAAGTAAGTTATTAGCCCTAGAGAAAAATATGACGATCATGGAATTTAATCATTCAAATCACGTCACTGCCATGGAAACAAGTTATCAAGAAGAAATAAGTTCGATTCATAACAAATTGCCAGCTATGGATGAAGAAATGACCATCATGAGATTCAGTTATAATAATCAGTTAGCTATCATACAAGCAAATCATGAGAAAGAAATAAACTCTATGCAACATTGCTTGATGACCATAAAAGAAAATAATGAAAAAGCAATAAAAAATATGGAAGCTGGTCAAATATGTCTTCAGAATAAGTTATTGACCATGGAGGAAAACCATGCCAAGGAAGTCAGTGCTATGAAGGTTGAACACTCTACCCAAATGGATGCCATAACAATACAGGTACAAAAACTTCAACATCAGTCAGAGGATGAAAGAAACAAGGAAACATCAACAGATCATAAGACTCCCTATCTGTTGCAGCAAGCTCCATCTTATTATGAGGTCATTTGTTCCATTGAAAAGTGGCTAATTGAAGGTGACTCAGATAAAATGGAAATTAATAAGAATCAAGTTGATGCTTGCATGCTTGCATGCTTGATCCACTAATCATAAAAGATCAAGTTATAACTCATGACACCTGTGAGACTGATCCATCATTCTTGACAGAGAAGATGCAGAATAAAGAAAGACATGTCATACATATCGTACATACTTCATTTGAGAGTTTTGAAGCAGAATGTTCCACATCATCAGTGATACAACCTGCGACAAAGAAAAGACGCAAGTTAAAGAGAATGAGAAAGCGATTTGATGCATCAAATGACCGTGGGAAGCGTGATTTTCAGATAGGAAGAAGTCCTACTGTGTGCAGGATTGGATATGGTACATCTGAGAAACAACCGATAGATTTGCCTGAAAGCAGACAAATGCTCAATATGCACTATATTGAACACATCTGATGCCATGGGGCATCTTTGTATTGTATTTCTGACCTTATGCTCTATTATTTCAGTATTTCATTTTGTAGTTAGATCTATGTTTTTCATGTTGTTAGACTAGTTAATAAATGAAGAGCTTATATCCTTCCTATGCTTAATGTTATATAATGATTTTTGGATGGACGCTACTTATGTTATAACTTATATTGTGTGTTGCGTGGATGCAGATTTTTGATTCTCACATTCCTCCATTGCAGCAGCGTGTCCCCAAGTAGAGCCAGATGTTGACCACTACGTGTCAACGACCCATAGCTGTACACCTCATTTTTTTCGCAAAAGGAATAACGCCTAATCGACCTGTCTGTGCCGTTAAGCTATTATCATCAGCCTGATCATCATGTTATAATGTAAACCCATTATGCATGTGTATAATGTAAATAATCTCAGCAGATCCGTGTCGTGTAAGTAATTGCCTAGGTAAACCTACTTTTCTGGTGATGATCTATATTCCGGGAGGTTGTGTCTCACCGATCCATTCTCGAATGGTCAGCGAAGTTTCCTTTTAGCCTTACCCCAACGCTGGAATGGAATTTGTCACTGGGATTTTAAGCGAGTCCTAACGTTATAGATCGAGTCTATGTGAAAGTGATTTGAGAATAATCCTAACTATTTGGTTAGGTTATTTTATTATAAATTGCTTGGTCTACTGGATTATATTTTGTGTCGCGGAAATGGGTGGTCTATGAGGGTCGTTTTCAAATGAGTTTTCTCTCTTATGATGTAAAAATATGAAAATTGTGATGTAAAGTGTCTTGAGGGGTTGGAAAAAATAATTTATCCTCTCATAGGTTAATTAATTAAATTTTCTGACCAAAAATTTAATTAAAATCCTAGCGAGAAATTTAATTAATTCTAGGTTCCAAGTAAATTCAAATTCTCTAAAGGCATTCGTCGGTCCTTAAAAATTCAAATTTTAAAAGGTCTCGGGTCTATGGTAAATTAATTATTTTGCTAAATTTTAAGCCTTTGTTCCCTAGGGTTAAATCAAAGTCAAAATTTTGAGGAAATTAATTCAAAATTTAATTTTTGAATTAATGGAAATGCATTTAATTGAAAAATTCAAATTTCCTCAAGAATTTAAGATTTCGACAGATGAGATTAAAAGAAATTTTGATCCTCATCAACGGTCGAGATTGCTTTGACAAGAATCACTCGAACAAGCAATTGGAGTATTTGTCTTTAAATAGGAAGTCATTTGTCAATCAATTCATCCGATCTCTGGATCGTGTACTAAGCTCTCAAGCTTTCTTGTATACTTTTTTGAATTAATGCAAAAGCCTTTGGGGTTTCAACGTGTTGTAGTGTTCCTCTTCATGAATTTATGGTAACATTGTTTTAATTTTTGCTTAATTTTTATTGTTGTTCTATTTCTCTACTTGATTTGATGGTTGATCTAGTGTTTGCAGAAGATCTCTCAAGTTCTCATTGAGCGTTTGGGGATAGTCTTTGGTTGGACCAGCCAACTCTTAACACATTTTCTGAAGAGCATACTTCATATAAGCATCGGGATTTATCTAACGATAATCTTTTTTTTGCAGGGTGTTTTTGGGCTAGTACCTCTAAAATTTCAAAATCTTTTAAATATTTTGTGAAAATTTTGATAGCTCTGGCTATTAAGAGCCTTAAATTATCAGATCTGAGAGCGGAGTTAGTCTCATACTCCTCAGATATGATAGATCTATAAATTATTTGTATAGATCTGTTATTTCCTTATGTAGATCTGAAATTTTGTAACATAATTTTGAATTTTAACACTTGGATTTTTTTGGCTTTTCTCTAGTTTTGTACATATTGGGTATTGGGTTTTTTTCCTTTTCACTTGTGCAGGAATAGATCTGAGAATTCAGCCAAGAAGATCTGAGCTAAATCTAGACCTTGGAGGGCAAGATTTGGATTCAAAGATTGTTTGTAGGAATAGATTTGGGAAATCAACCAAGTAAATCTTTAGATCTGAGATTTTTTTCAAGCAGATCTGGGGGTTTTGAGATAGATCTAGGGTCTGGAGGCAATATCTTGTCTCAAATATTTTGCAAGGCCAGCCATTAAAGATTTTTCAATAAATCAAAGATCTGAAGCAAAATAATTTTTTTAGAATAAGGGTTTCAAATTTTAAGGCTCCTAAGTTCAAATCTGCCTTTTCCTAGCCCAACGCTAGTTTTATTGGGCCTAGTGCTAGCTCTCATTGGCCCTAGATTCACCTTACTCCATTTCTAATTTGGATATTTGATTTTCTGAAGCTAATCATTGGTGGGTTTTGCAGAAAATTTGGTAAAAATTTGTGTTTTAGATATTGAATTTTTTTTTTTTGCAACTTGGGCAAGTGATCTTCAAGGCCTAAGGCCTAAGGGTTTGATCTCTAAACCATCTTTTTCCTCACTGTTCACTACAACAGTCATATGCCTTTCTAATAGTGGTGAAAAACACATCTAAGTGGTCTGAAATTAACTAAAAAAATTGCTAAATACAATAATAAGTCATTTATGTTTGATGTGTATCAAAAAGTTGGCTTAGATCTACATCTTGGGTGACTGTTATCTCTGAATAATTCTGTTTCTAAAGTCTGAAATATAACGGTCACAAAATTTCATGTGGGCTAGCCTAATATCAGTGCCTAAGTTGTCTAATATATTAAGGAATTAATTTCTTGAGTTGGGCATTCATCATTAAGCTTATTTCATGTTTTAATTGCTCGCAGTAATAAGTATATCAGATCTGATATAATTCTAAAAATCACATGAAAATGGGCTGAAATTTTTTGATAATTCATGTGGGTAAGTTTGGAAACTTTTTGGTAAATTTTTGGCATAAAGATATCATTGACAGCTCACTGTTTTCATGTGTGCAAGTTTTGAAACTTTTTGGTAAATTTTTGAGATAAAGACATCATTGATAGCTTACTGTTTTCATTGTCATATTGTTGTTGTCAAAAAAAATTCTTACTGCTGTCCTAAAAACTAATTTCTGAAAATTAAGTACTCTGTCATGGAATTGTGATAAAATACATATCTTTTGTTTCATAAACTGAGTATTTTTTGAGCATCTATTGACATTGATTCCAAAGAAGTTTTTGTTCTCTTTAAGCTATAATTGTATTAAAAAAGATTTGAAATAAGCTTGTGGTTTAATTGTAATATTTTCAGGGGTTTATTTTTAAATCTTTATCCAATAAAGTGATCATTTTATTTTGGTGATTAAGGGCTTTTGCGACACAAGTGTTTCTAATCCTCGGGTCTAACTTCTCATCATCTGGTGCATTTGCATATGTTAGTTTTTGCATAAATAAAATTTACTTCCAAGCATAAGCTTGGTCGATAGAGAGATAGATATCCATCCATCTTTGCTTGAGAAGCCTACTTTTAATAATACTTAAAACGGTGACCTTGCAATCATTAGAGCCACAACTCTCTGCAGCGTTGGAGGCACCGGTGTACGTTAGATTTTCAAGAGAGGTATCGTTAATCACACCTTAGTGTGCTTCACTTTATCTTCTTTCTGCCAATTACTACGAAATCAGGCTCAATATAGAAAGGATTGAAGGGTTAAAACTTAGATAGGCATTTAACTAAAATTAACTAAGATTCTTGCATCTCATATTAGCTTTAGGATTTGTACTTCATATAAGATAATCATTCATCCAAGCAGCAGTTGCAAATCAATTACTTGGTCCTAAATTTTTGAGCAAGATAGTTGACTCCATAAGGCATTGGCATGAATTGCTTAAAATCTAATCAAATCCTATAAATCTTGCTAAATATAAATCAAGTGCTTGGTCGCTTCACTGTGTCTCCCGAACTGGCTGGTTTCCAACTAGTTCTCTGTTATTCCATTTTCTTAGGGTCTACACCCCTTAGCCTGCTGTAGGGAGACAACTTAAACGGAGAAATTGGGGATTAGGGTGATGGCCCCAGATCTGAAACGTTGTCGCGGTGCCTAGACATTCTGTGCGATAATAGGTCCCTTGCTAGTTTGAGCGATAACATTTTAACGCCATTGCCGAGGACACAAAACTTGTGTTTTGTTCCCCATTCAACATATTGACATATCATTCTTGGCAACTCCATGGGAAGAACGAAGCCCTAGTTCTTCATTGAACTTTAAAGTCGATGCTTGTAGGGTGAAGCAACATTTTTCTAGGCATCTTTAATTTCACCCTGGCGACTCCTACATATGTTTCATGTATACCTCAAATAGGTTGTCATTCTTTCGTAAATTTCCCGCTTTGGACATTGCTAGCATCCCTGGACATCCTAAACATGTTGCATGGGGGATGGTACGTGGGGTGCCCGTGTTTGATGGTGATCCACTCTCCGCAATTGACCACATAAAAAGATTTAATGCACATGCTTCAAGAGAGAAGGTTGCCCACCAAGATGTCCTTATGTTATTGTTCATGGGATCTTTCGGTAGTCATAACTCATGGCTGCATGATCATGAACTCTTGAACATCTCATCTATTGAAGAGTTCATTAATGGCTTTCTTAAGACATTTTCAAGTACACCCTGCATTAAGCATCCAAGAGGAAACCTTCATTGAACATCGTCAAGACATTAAGAATCTAGGTAATGAGCAAGAAGACAAGTCCTCCTTGGGTCCACGAGATGAAAATGATGATTTTGAGGACACGTGTTGGGAACGATGAATTTATGGAAAGTGAAATTGAGACCAACCCTACCTTGCTCGAGGATATTACTCTTGATGAATCCCCTTTTGAAAACCTTGAGAGAGATGATCCCATTAGCCCCTTGAAAGATGACATTGAAGATTATTTCCGCGTTGAAAAGGAGAAATGGGAAATTGTTGGTCCTCAATTTGATTGTGCTCCCATTTACGACGCCGACAAGTAGGATGAGGATGATATTGGTCTTCCCTTCCCCTCAGGCACTATTTATGATGACATACCCATTAATACCCTTGGGAAGGAGAATCTTCATTTTCCTTTCCATAAAGAGGGGCAGTTGGAAGTGATCAATTTTCCTTTTAGGAGAGACTCGATCTTTGATACTAAAGAAATTGATAAGGCTCCTACTTGTCCTGAGTATGATTCTATGTTCAAATCACTTGAGCCTTTAGATTATGATTTTGGGAAAGCACAACCCATTGAATGCAATAGTTCTTTCTCCCTTTTTCCTATTGGTCATCATCTTAAGTCTTCATCAAGTGATTTCCTCACCCCTAATCATATGGTGTCAAGTAATTGTGAGCCCTTCGCCCCGCTCGAGAGTAGTGTTAAGGAAAAGCCCTTCATTGATTATACTTTTCCTCCTTGGACGCACCCTCAAGGTTTTGATCACTTCATAATCTCCCCTCTCCAGTGTAATCATCATGTGCAACCTACTTGTGTCTCTCCATCTTGTTAGCCTCCCTTTCCGACTAATCATAACCCAATGAAGGCCAAAAGTCATGACGTAAATAATAAGGACAATGGTGGAAGTGATATCCCAGAGGCTTCCATCCATAAAAAATTTGTGAGCTTGGTTGTTAACATCTCTATATTTTGGTTGCAAGAGAAGATCTCATGAACTAGATCACATACTTTTCTCATCTCTTCTCACAAAATCTTCTATGTGTGGGCATCATATTTTCCCACCCCCCGCCTACAGTATACTCCATGTGTTTGGGTTTGCATTCGCTTATGGACTTGCTACATGAGTAGTTATATTGGCAGGCATATGTATATTGATATGATGATATGTTGGTTGCACTGGCTTTAGGATTGCACTTAGCATTATCACATGCATGTTAGCGTGGGATGCATTGCATACTGATTTCCACATTAGAAATAACATCATATGGTATTTCTCATGGTAGATAGGTGCATATCTGCATATTTTATTTTCTGTTCATTTTATGGCCTAACATATTAGCATGTGCGATCATGAAACGTCGCAAGAGCATGTTGCCCCGTGTTGTTCCATCTATTATATGTGCAGGTGACAGGTCTATGAAAACCAAGAGATTGTTGGCATTCTCGTGACCTCTTGTTTGAGTAGCTTCACTCACTTCTTTGAGAGATCATGTCCTAGTTGGAGCCTGATGTTATCCACCATTTTGTGGGTAATATCCCTAGGAGATTTTTTTTTTCTCCAATATGGTCCTCAACCGGTAGCCAATAGCCCCTTGTAGCCACTAGTGAGCTCATTGTACCATTTCTCCACCACCTGAGCCAGTGATGTGGTCCCTCGCCCATTTGCCATGATCATATGTTTGAAGGTGGGCCTCCCGAACCTAAAGGTATGCCTTGTCATTTGGAAATTGAGTATTGTAGTTTGCTTATCATTGACACTTCTGAGCATGGATTAATGGGGGGATTGAGTGGAAAAAATGGGCTAGGTCTATGCTCTTGTCCCCTAGACCCGTTATAGCTATTAACCTTGGATTCTAGTCCCGTGGGATCTTTTTTACTGACTATTTGGCTCTAGGGATGATATTTCATGGGAAACCCCGATTTTGGTTGCATGGTCCTGCTCCCTTATCTGCTTATATTACCCTCTTTCCATTCATTATTACCCCATTCATCATTTCTCCCGCCTGGGTCCACATTCCTCCATTGAGTCCACATAGGGTTAGCTTGCCCCTTCCCCTTGCCCACACCTTGGGTCATGGCCTGGAATGAAGCCAGGAGGTTGATGCAACTGAAAAGAAATATAAAAGCATATATGGCCACATTCAACAGCAAAATGTACCACAAAATGCAAAAGATGGCCGAGACAAATAGATTTAGCATGTGGGCAAAAGCTAATACATGAGCTCTACCCCATCATCATGGCCATCACCTTGGTTCCTACAGGTTCTATGAGCCTTCTTCATCATATAGGAACCCATGATTGTCCCAACCCTTGGTGGGCAATGAACCGCCCCACCTTAAAAGGGGGAATTCACTGTTGTATCTTATACATCATGCTCTAACCCCTTGAGCCCTAAACAATTAATCAAAGAAAAGCATAAAAAGGCAAAAGGAATAAAAAAAAGGGTTGAAAAATCAAGGTCAAGGCACCTCATGTACCACGATTGCTCCCTCCTACACATTATAAACCCAACTGTGGGCTTTCCTTTTATGAGCTACCCTTGTACCCCAGCATGTGACCCAAGGTTGCCCCTTCTCATTCCTTACTTCATTCGCCTATCTGTCACATGCTACCACCTTTTGAAGGATGTACCTTGACTATATTATCCCCTTTAGAAGTAGAAACCACTTAATAGGATTATTGGTTAACCCCATTTGGAGTTTAGGAGACATTGGCACATCCTGAAACCCATTATGGAAGGGGAGGTCATTATGAAGTCCCCACCTGTGATCCATAATTAGGAAAGCTCATTTACTCGATTTCTCTAATGACTTGTTGTGTTGGAAGGCTAGGGGACGCATTGGTTTCCATCTTGGTTTTGGTCTCCCTATACGAGGTCCTAATCCTCCAGAAGGCTACACTGGCACATGTAGGGTGAGCGTTGAGAGCCATGGGGCTCCACAACAGCAGATTGCACTCCATTGATTCCCACAGCCATTCAAAGATTTCTCATGGTTCACTTATTGGACGAGGAGGATGTACCTGATTCATCATGCCCAGCTGGCCCCAGATCTACGCCATACATTTGGCAAATGATCCGGGACTTGCACGATGATGCGACATCACCTACGCCATCATCCTAACCCTTGCAAGCGATCTACAGGCATCTTCGACTTTTTTGGAGACCCATGAGGAGTCAGGAGTCGACTTAGGACACTTGTGTGCCCCGAGCCCCCACATATTATTTGGAGAGCCCCCACATATTATTTGGAGCACCACGGGTTATTACAAGGGGCCAACCCTGTTATGCTCTTGACCTACGAGAAGATGCCAGAATACCATATATTTGAAGAAACACAACCCAGAACACAAAACAAAATGAGAAATAATATCATGTATTTTATTATTCAAAGATAAAAGCAATGTTCACTTGCCTGTTTGAGGGGGCAACATCTAATAGAGTAGGGCTCGATTACAAAATAAGACAGGATGCTCCTCAATGGGGAGTCTCTATTGTTTATATAGGATTCATACATGCAATACCATGGGTCAGTACCATGGTTCTTTTAATACCATCTATCTAATACCATGGCCAATTTGCAACTAACTGTGGTCCATTTCTTTAAATGCGGGTCAACCACTTACAATTATTAATATGGGCTTTATTGACTCTTTAACTAACTATAACTATGACTCAACTCTATTACATAAATAAGGGGGTTAAGGTTGGACCCTAACATGCCCTCCCCCATAAAAACAACCTTGTCCTCAAGGCTGAAGCTGCGGAAACCGCTGAAGAATAGTGGCTGGTTCCCAGGTCGCATCTTTTGGAGAGGTGTTTTTCCACTTGACGAGGACTTCCTTGATCGTGTGGCTGCACAGATGTCGTTCTCGCGTGTCCAGGACCTGTTCAGGCTAGAGCCAGATTGAACCTTCTTCATCCAATTCAAGTAGACTGGTTTTAATTCTGCAATTGTTCCCTACCACTTTCTTGAGGCATGATACATGGAAGATGGGATGGATTTTTGCAGTGGGTGGCAAGGCTAGCTTGTAGGCTACTTCTCCAATGCGTTGAAGTATTTGATAAGATCCGTAGACTTTTGGAGGTAATTTCTGATGACCCTTGTCTTTGAGTGATGTTTGCTTGTATGGTTGCAGCTCTGAACAATGTTGGTCTACCTGTTGCTTCATGCGATTATGAGCTTGATGGAGATTATCTTTGAGACGGGCTAGCATGGTTGCACGGTTCTGTAGGAGTTGATCCATTGCTTGCACCTTAGAGCATCCAGGGATATAAGAAGTAGTGAAGGGGGGAGTTGACCATAAACTGCTTCATATGGAGTCATCTTGGTGGTGGCATGATAGTTAGTATTATACCACCATTCAGCTAGAGGTAACCACTATACCCATTGATGTTGCTTTTCAGAAGTGAAGCACCTGAGGTAGGTCTCCAGACATTGGTTGACTGCTTCAGTTTGACCATTAGTTTGGGGATAATAGGAAGTACTTAGTTGGAGCTGGGTGCCTTGTAGCTTGAAGAGTTCTTGCCAAAAGCTACTGGTGAAGAGTGGGTCACGATCAGACACAATGGAAGTGGGCATGCCATGCAATTTGAAGATATGGTCCATGAAAGATTGAGCCACCAAAGTGGGGGTAAATGGGTGGGCTAGGGCGCAAAAATGAGCATACTTAGAAAGTCCGTCCACAATCACCATGATGACTGACTTGTTGCCTGACTTCGGAAGACCAGTAATGAAATCCATAGAAACATCCGTCTAGATTGAGGCAAGGATGGGTAATGGTTGTAAAGTGCCTAGGGACTTTACTGTTTCTCCTTTGTGGCACTGACACACATCACATTCAACTACAAAAGTAAGAATGTCAGTTTTCATGCTTGTCCAAAAGAAGGAACGACAAGTGCGAGCATAAGTCTTCTAAAAGCCTGCAGTGGGAGATGAGTGCAACTCTCCCAAAATGCGCGTTTTGAGGGTGGATGTCGGTGGCTTCTTCAATCCAAGCTGGAATGGGAAGAGAGATTGCTAGCAGGGTGCTGTGCTCCTCAAATTGCCGTGATAAAGCATCCGCTACGACATTTTCACACCCTTTCTTGTAAATGATCTCATAATCATATCCCAGCGTTTTGCCTAACCATTTATTTTGCTGTGGCAAGGATAGCCGTTGCTCCAAAAAATATTTGAGGCTTTGATGGTCTGTGCAGATTTGGAAACTCTGCCCCAATAAGTATGGTCACCAGGGATCCACTGCATGTAAGATGGCCATCATCTCCTTCTCATTAGTAGATTGTCCCAGATGTTTCCCACTTAGTTGTTGGCTGGTGAAGGCCAAGGGTCGACCTTCCTGCATTAAGATAACCCCAATACCCATACCTGAAGCATCACATTCAATCACAAAAGATTTGGTGAAGGCGGATAGTACCAATACGGGAGTGGAACACATGGCCTATTTGAGATCCATAAACGCCTATTGTGCTCCATCAGTCCAGAGGAATGATTTTCTTTTGAGAAGGTGAGTGAGGGGTCTAGCAATGCGACCATAATTGCGGACAAATTTGCGATAGTAGCCGTGAGACCCAAGAATCCTCTCAAATTCTTCAAGGTCTTTGGTTGGGGCCAATCCTGCATTGCCTGGATCTTTTTAGGATCCACCCTGACACCTTCACGCCCCACAATGTGGCCCAAATACTCGACTTCTTCCATGCCAAAAGAGCACTTGGACAATTTGACAAATAATTTGTGCTTCCGGAGCAGTTGCAAGAGCAGGTCTACATGCTGAAGATGTTTTTCCCAGGTGAGGTTGTAGATGAGAATGTCATCAAAGGAAAAGAGGACAAATTTTCTGAGATATGGTTTGAGCAGGTGATTCATGAGGCTCTTAAAAGGGGATAGGGTATTGCAGAGACCAAATGGCATGACCAGGAATTCATAATGGCCTTCATGAGTTCGGAAAGAAGTCTTGGGAATGTCTACTTCTTTCATGCGTATTTGGTGATCACCCGAGCGAAGATCTAGCTTAGTAAAGAATTGAGCACCATTTAGTTCATCCAGCACATCATCAACAACCGAGATAGGGAATTTATCTTTGATCGTAAGCTTGTTAGGGCCCTGAAGTCTGGACACATGCGACATTCCCCATCTTTCTTGAGCACCATGACCACAAGTGATGAATAAGCACTGATGCTAGGACAAATGACACCGGCTTCCAGGAGTATCTTGATGATTTTTTCAATTTCATTCTTTTGGGCGAAAGGGTATCTAATTCTATATGGGCGCACATTCGGTGGTTGTGCCCCTAGGACCAAAGTGATGCTATGATCATGTTCCCCTCTAGAGGGTGGAAGCTCGTGAGGTTTGTCAAAGACCTGCGGATGGTTGTTAAAAAATTGTTGCATCTCAGGATGAATATGAAGAGTAGTGGGCTCGATGGCCTGGATGGCATTAAATTGGGCGATAACTCCATGATGGCCCTTTTTCAACAACTTTTCCATTCAATGCGAGTTGATGATAGGAGTACCTGCCTAGAGTCCGCGGAGGGTGTGTGTGTGGTCATTCTTCTTAAAGCTCATATATAACTCTTGGAAATCCATTGTGATTGGGCCTAGTGTGTGGAGCCATTCAGCACCCAAGACAATGTCACAACCATCCATGTTGATGGCAAACATGTGGGCCTTTAGGTGGTAATGTCCCATCTAAAGTTTGATATTTTCACAGCGGCCTTCACATTTCATTGTCCCCCCATCAGCAATCTGGACCTGGAAATTAGAGATTGCTCTGACAAAACAATGAACAGCTTCTGCGACTCTCTGATGGATAAAGTTATGCGTCTGTCACCATCAATCAATACTACTACCGGGCGATGTTTAATAAAACCTCTTATTTTAAGAGTTTGGGGAGAAGACATGCCTACCAAAGCATGGAGCAAGATAACTAGTTCTTCTGGTGTAACTGGGAACTCATTGTCTTGTTGGTTCTCCTCATCTTCCTCCTCTAGTCCTTCAAAGGGTGGGGCTTCCACAGATGAACTGTGATCAGTAGCATCAATTTGAAAGAATTTGGGTTCCTTGCATTTATGCCCCATGGAGTATTTGTTATCACAATAGTAACATAATCCTTGCTTTCTTCTTTCAGCCATTTCTACGGGGGACACCTTTTGAACCTTGAGTGTTTGGGTAGTGCCCTAAGCCTGGGTGGGGTGTCCCTTGCCTATGAAATTTGGACGAGACAATTGGGCCGCTAAAACACACTCCACCTTGATAGCCTTTGTGCAAGCTTCCATCCATGTGGCTGGGTGGTGCATCCAGATGTGGGCTTGGATGGCTTCTTTGAGACCACTTATAAAACATTCGAAGTAGAATTCATCTCCCAAACCTGTTGTGTGGAAGGCCAATGTCTCAAAGGCTATAATATAGTCGTTTATTGTGCCTATTTGTCTGAGCTTAGTAAGATGACCCAAAAAATTAGATTCATGGTCAAAGTGGTCACAAATGGATTCTGCGAACACCTGCCAAGTAATTGTCCTTGGATAGCATTTATGATTCCACTGCCACCATTGCCATCTTTCTTGGTCCAAGTAAAGGCCTCCCACATGTAGTTTAGTTTCATCATCTACGATGTGATTCAGAGTGAAATATTGTTCCATTTGTGCTACCCATATTGCCAGATTAGAGCCATCACATTTGTACATGTCCAGCTTGGGTGGTCGAGGGTGGGAATGTTGGTGATTTCCATGGAAGTGAAGATGATGGCTAGATTCTCCTTCAAGGTCTTCATTAAAACCATATGCCTTCGATTGTAACGTCAACTTGCCCTTTGTGACTGTGTCTGTTAATGTCTTCATCTGATCCATTAACCAACCCAATTTTTTTTCAATAGCCTCAATCTCCTCATTGGCCATGACTTGAGCTCTGGTTTCTACCATACACAGATCCGGGTCACTTGTCTTCACTTTGAAAAAATTTGGGACCACTCGAAAATTGAAACTGACAAGTGAATGGTACCACCGTGCTCAGCTCGTCGTCCTGATTCTTATGGGCTAAGTCTCTTATAAGCGTCTCAGGAGGGCCTCAGATTTTTTTTATTTATTGTTTTACTCTGAAAGGAGTTTTACTCCCCACTTATCAATACTGCAGTGGCAAATTTCCAGAAAAATTAATCCTGCCCAATGTCCTGCGAGAATCGCCCTAGGGTATATGAGCCACAAGCCTCCCTCCAAAAATAACAGTGTCAAAATGATTGTGTGTGCATTTTTTTCTTAGTTCCACTATTTTATTTTCCACAACGTATTTTATTTGTGAAGAATTACAACAATGTGAGTTTATCAATATTTGTCGAATATAATTAACATAAGACAAATAAACTGCATAAGCTAGGACATAAATTTCCAATTGTTGTAGTTTGTGGAAATCTCACACTAACATGTGCTCTTGACAAATGGGTGAGGAAACACACAACTGATGCAAGTGGCGAAGATAAAGTGGCACATCACATGTTTAGACTTCAGTGACAACATGGAAATTTCTTTAAACATTTCACATGCCAATAAACATGAAACCCTTAATAAATTCACAAGGCATAGCCAAAATTTTATTAAATTTTATCAAGGGATTACATGCAAAATATCAATTTGTGGAACACCTCCAACACAATAACTCGATCCCGATGGACTCAACCCTCTACAACTTGGAACTATGTCCCAAACAACAAACGAACTCAGCCCAACAACAATTCAATCTCCAAATAGTGAACCCGAACCATCTGTAAAATGACTCAAACCCAACAATATAATCAACTCTGATAATTAAACTCGGCCCCAATAGATAAACTCGGCCTCTAGAAAAATAGTTAGCCTCCAGTAATTAATCTCGGCCCAGCAAATGAAAGCGGCCTCCAGTAAATAATATTGGCCCCAATAAATGAAATCAGCCTCTAGTAAATTATCCCGACCCCAATAGATGAACTTGACCTCTAGTAAATAATCCCAACACAACAAATTAAATCAACCTCTAGTAAATAATCTCAACCCAAGTAAATGAAATCGGCCTCCAGTAAATGGAAACTCAGATTCCAGTGATTTGGCCTCCATAATGATGACTTTTGCCTTCAGTAAATTCAGCCTCCACAAATGATGGACATGGCCTCTATAAGGAACTCGACCCCAATGAATAAATTTTCCCTCGAGCAATATACTTTGAACCTGCATTGACAATGACCAAAGCTCAGAAAATTAACCCTTTAGCTAAGGGTCTATCCTATGAAAAATCCACTCCAAACACCTGCAAAATCTCGTCTGCACAAGTGGAAGATCTGAAGTAATCCCCGAAGAGCCAGCGAGGGTGGCACTTCAAGTCCATTGAAATCAGTTGTAGAGTTCCATTTGAAACCCTTGTACAAGACTCGTTTGAGCCAAATTGAACTTCAAATTAATGATGAATAGAATCAATGTGGAAAAAATTTGAAGTCGGGATTAAATCGGCAAGGGTCGAAAATTTGAAACACTCGTTAAAGTCAAGAGCTTTTTGAAAAAGTCAGCAAAATTAGAAAAAAATACAAAAAAATCATTTTTTATTATTTTTTTAGCATCTTAAGTATCCACAACATCAAATAAATGCATTTCCACATAAACATGTAAAGAAAGCTAATATATAATATGTATATGAAGTCTAGTGCTACCTCACATATCAAAATAGTTAATCAAGTCTTGAATCTTGAGTCTTGTCTTAGTCTCAACTCTCAAGAGTCAAAATATCAACAACAAAAAATAATACGTGTATATCACGAGTCATCTACATGTCATAAAGTAATTAGTCACTAAGATCCTCTATCCATTTTATGGGAATAGGGAATGGCTTTGCCTTTTCCTCTAGAGGAAGAAGGCCCTGCTCCTGGGGATACAAATGGACTCAGTCGTCCTCTAGAAGCAATAAAAGAGGTGGCATCTGTCCTCTGCTACTGTTGCCCGTCCTAGATGGTGTCACCTCCTCCTCACCATCCTCCTTCTGCTCTGCCTCCTGACCCTAAAGTTGCTCCTCCTCCTCTACCTTTGGCTCTCCCTCCCTTGCATGTGCTACCTCCTCTGCTGTTAGTGCATATGGATCCACATCTAACCAAGCAGGGATCGAGTCCATGGTCGGCCTCTTAGTCTCAACCCTCCATGCAGCAGTGGTATCAATATTGTCCAATGAGATGGCTTCCACATCAAGAGTTTTCTAAAGTTGTCTCACCCACAATCGAAGATTGTACTAGATGTAGACCATGTCATTGAGGTGTTGGGACTCCAATCTGTATTAAGGTCATAAATTGTAAATTAGTACTTAGAAAATTTAAATATTAAAAATAATCAAATCAATTCAAAAATTTAATTTGAAATATTTTTACCTATTGCGCTTTTTACTGTGTATTTTGTCAAATACACTCCAGTTGTGCTCACACCCAGAGGAACTGCATGTTTCGTTGAGCACTCAAATGGAAAGATTTTGGAGAAAGGGTACTTTACCACCATAGCTTGTCCACGAAGCATCTACAAGTTAAAAGAAAAATAAGAAACATAAAAAAATGTTAAACATTGAAATTCTAAACTTGAAACAAATTGAAGCTTACCTTCCATTTTGATCGTCCTATTCTTAATAGCCATAGTAAAACCAAATGTGCCACCTGCCATCCTATATATCCCCATTTCTTTAGAAATATCTTCACGTTCTAGCTTAGATGCCACTATCTTCTCAATACAAGTGAAGAATCCATCCATCACCTCGGCATCAAATCTGAAACACATGAGTAAGAAAATGTGGGGTTGAGGTAGATACCTACAACATGAATGGGCCGATGAAGGGTATTAATCCATCTCTCATCAATCACTTTCCATATGACTTGCTGTTTCTCTAACCCCTCATCTCCCTTATCTTCATAGTAAGCACGAATTTTGAGAATTTCTGAATCTACAAATCAAAAATCCTACTGTAATCACTAGTTTATCATCTCCTACTTGTTCTTTACATTCAACAAGTTATTTAATTATTTAAACAACGATGAAAACACTATTGCAAACTAAACATACATACAGATCATGAACTGAGATAAACTGAGACAATCACACAAGGGACACCATTATTTTTGGACAATCATCCCTAGAAAAACCAAAATCGGGAAAACCAATGCAACATATAGAGGGTTTGTATTATTAAGCAGACTTCTGAATACAACTAGGGTGTGAAATCCGGCTCACCCAACAGAGAATAAACCTGGAAGAAGTACCTCTATTCAGAGACAGATATTTTGGCAATTCCAGCAACTGGATGATCAAACCCCACAAATGACAATGTTGTTCCTAGTGCTGGGTAGTGATGGTTGCTCCAAGCTCTGCGCTGGAACTGCGTCACCTCCTCTAGGAGTTGCATCACCCTCCCAGTGAACATTCCTTGCTCAGAAGTCGATATGTTGAACTGCTGCTCTTTGCCCCACAGAAACCCCAGCGCTGACTCTAAATGACTACGTCGGTCCTTCTGGCCTTAGTGTCACCCTCTCTGGAGCTGTATTATCTCTCCTATTGCTGCTTTTCCTCTCTGCTATGTATTCTCGGCCTTGGACTGAAGTCTCTCTGCCGAACTGCCCCTCTTACTGCAACTTAGATCACTAGCTCGATTTTCTCTGCAAACCATGCCCCAGAAAATCCGAACTCTTTGATCTCATGGTGTATTTCCAACTAACCCTCAAGCCTTCTCTTATACTTTTCCTATTGATGAATCAACAATCATGATCTAATCTCTAATCAATGACTAAGATTAAAAGTTAAAACAAGCTTGATCCTCGTCGCTTAGAACCTTCTCACCCATATATTATTAATATACATTAATATTTATATTTTCCTAAGTTTAGACCTAGGAACCGATTAAAAATATTAATTATTTTAATAACTTCTCATCCGAGTGGAATTTCGTGAAACGATTCTGGGTACTGGAGACCTACTGTATTCTGGCCCCTCCACAAAATTTCGAAGCTAGAGCACATCCGATGCTACCCAAAATCAACACTCCCTCTTAGCGAGGAATGTGCTCTAGTAACACTTCTTAGCAGAAGTACTACAATGATCCACTGCATCGGTCCTCTGTGCTGCTGATGCTTGGTCGAATGCCCTTCATCCACTGCACTACTGCTTCATGTATTGTTGCCCATGACTCTGCCACTGCCACTACTACATCTGTAATACAACTCCCTCTCAAATGTGAAAATTCTATCACCGCAACAATTGATTTACTTTTCCTACTTATTTCATCATAAATTATTCATGAAATTATTTCAACAAACATTAAAATAAATACTGCTGCAGATATCACATTGTAATACAGAAACAAAAATATGCACACATTGACATAGTTATTTTGGACTAATGTCCCCTGAAAAACCCAATGTGGGAAAATCGGTGCAGCAAGGGAGGATTTTATTATTCAGCAATTTTCTTTGTACAATAGGGTGCCAAACTGGCTTACCCACAGATAAACAAACTTCCAGCACTTTCCTAAACCCAGCGTAGGCCCTACTGACCTCTGCTACAGCCTGAAACCCTCTGCATCAGCCTACTGAGGCTCTGCACAACCTCTCTGGGCTTCTGCGTCACTCCTGCAGCCTCTCCGTGGATGACGCAGTTCCTTCTGGCTTTGCGCAATCTCTGCTGCCTCTGTGTGGCTTCTTTTGGCTCTACGTCTGCCTCTTTTGTGCTGATCTCCTATCTCTTTGTTCTATACTTGCTGCCTCCTGACTTCTTTACAGACCATTGGTTCAATTTCTCAACAAACCCCGCTCCAGAAATTGAACTGACTGTTCTTCCTTAGTATGTTCTCCAAGTGACCCTCAAACCTCCTCTTATATTTTTTTCTGGTTACATGTCAACGGTCGAGATTAAGTCCTTAATCAATGGCTAAGATTAAATCTGGCTTGATCCATGTCTTTTGGACCATTCTAACACAAATTCATATTAATACACATTAATATTTTATTTTCCCTAAGTTTAGACTTAGGGACTCCATTAAAATTAAAAATATTAATTATTTTAATATCTCCTAATCTGTTCTGAATCTGCCCAAACCTTTTCTGGGTATTGGAGATCTCATGTGCCCCAACCTTTCCACCGAATTTTGTGGCTAGAGCACATCCGATGCTACCCCAAATCAACACTCCCTCTTAGCGAGGACTGTGCTCTAGCAATACTCCTCACTGAGTATTACTCTGATCATCCGAAATCGGTACTTGTACTTATGCTAAGCCTCCTTGCCCAACATCCTCTGCACTGCTGTATCCTATACTACTTCCCATGGTTCTGCCAATGTTGTATCTACATGCCAGTGCCCCCTGCATCCGTACGACAGCTCCCTCTGCATCTGTGCTACTGCTGGTCCTTTCTCCCAACACTCTATCCGCACTGCACCTTCCTCTGCACCTGTGTTGCTGTTGGTTCTTTCTCCCAACGCTGCATCTGCACTGCAACTCCCTTTGCATCTTTGCTGTTGTTCGTCCTTTCTCCCAACACTGCATTTGCACTGCAACTCTCTCTTCATTCATGCTACTAACACACTACTTCTGAAAGGGGTTCTTTACCATCCCCATCTTTTCTCTGAAGTAATCAAATTTTGACTTTCCAAGGGCCTTGGTGAGGATATCTGCCACTTGTTCCCCTGTAGGAGTGTAGCTCAACTATACAGCTCCACATTGGACACAAATCTCTAACAAAGTGACACTGGATATCACTATGCTTTGACCTATCATGAAATACTGGATTTTCAGAGAGTTTGATGCAACTCTAATTATCATACATGATCCTGGTCGCCTCCATATTTCTTCTGAGTAGATTTACCAGTAGTTTTCTAAGCCAAATGGCCTCACACGAAGTTGTGCTTGCGGCCATATATTCTGCCTAAGACGAGCTCAAAGCCACAGACTTATGTTTCCTACTACACCAGGAGGTTATTCCTGATCCAATGTTGAAACAATACCCAAAGGTACTTTTCCGATCCACTGAACTTCCTGCCCAATCTGCATCAGTAAATCCACTCAGCCTGATATCCTTCCCCTTGTTGTACAAGAGCCCATAATCAATTGTTCCCTGTAAATACCTAAGAACGTGCTTGGCTGCTGCCCAGTGAGCCCTCTTTGGTTCCACCATGAACTGACTGAGGGTGTTGACAACATAGCAAGTATTTGGCTTGGTATTGACTAGATACATCAGGGACCCTATGAGCTGTCGGTATAGGGTGGGATCGACCTGCTTGTCTTTTGAAGCATCAATCTTCTTCAAGTTGGTGATCATTGGTGTAGCCATAGGTCTACAGTCTCCCATCCCGAACCTTTTCAGAATTTTTGTAGCATACCTTCTTTGCCTAAGGAAGATTTCTCCTTTTTGCTGCCAAACTTCCAACCCTAGAAAATAGTGCATTCGTCCTAGATCCTTCATATCGAACTCTATGGCTAGATTCTTCTTGCAGTCTTCAATTAGTTTAGATGATCCTGTCAGGAAGAGATCATCCACATATAATACTAAGATAAGTGGCTTGATCTATACGACCAGATAGTAGAGATTCAGATCTGCGTCACTCTTGACAAACCCCATCTTCTGCAGGTAGCCATCTATTCGACCATACCACGCTCTTGGTACCTACTTCAGCCCATACAAGGCTTTCTTCAGTCTGCATACATGAGACTTCTTCTCATGAGTTTCAAAGCCCTCTGGTTGTTCAATGTATACTTCTACTTCTATTACCCCGTTCATAAATGTCATCTTGACATCCACCTGATGGATTTCCCATCCCATCTGGGCTGCAAGAGATATCACGGTCGTAATAGATGTATACCTGGCTACCAGGGCGAAGGTTTCCTCATAGTCAATCCCTTCCTTTTGAGCATACCCCTTAGCCACAAACCTGGCCTTGTATTTTTCAATACTACTGTCCGTAGCATATTTGATCTTGTAGATCCATCTTGAACCTACCACAGATTTGTCTTGAGGCCATGACACCACCTCCCAGACATCGTTTACCATTATGGAGTTATACTCCACCATCACATCTAGCCAGACCTGATGCTGAGCTGCCTCCTTGATGCTGGCAGGCTCTCCATCCTGAGCTACTAACGCTTGATACATGTCTGGTTGTTTCGATCCCTTTTACTGTTCCTTCACTCTCCAATGAAGTTCTCTGCATCACGCAGAATCTGACAAAGTTCCCTGCTGGTTCTTCCTCTGCCAACAAGTGCTTCGGTTTGCTCCTCTTCCTCATCCTGAGAATCTTCCTGATCTGAGGAAGGATTCTTCACTTCCATTGGTTGAAGAGGCATGACCAATGGATCCTCTTTCAATTGTTCCTTGGAAGGCATTTCGCGAGATCTTCTGGAAGCTCTGTCCTCCATGAACTTTACATCTCGTCAGACTACTACCTTCCTACTCCCTAGAAGATAGATCCCTGCAAGGAAGAGAATGGGCGATCTTTAAAGAGACGAGGGAACTATGGTCTCAAGGAGTGTCAAGTGCTACAGATCGCAATATACATAAGGGTCCAATAGTAGTACTTGGCCCAATATTTCAAGGCACTAACTAAGGAGGATCAACTATACAGCCATGCTACCTGACTACCCTATCGTACGCGCGAGTAATCTCCTCGAGTGCTGTTCTCGGTGTACTGTAGCAGCAAGATGGCCGACAGTTTATCTACGGCAAGGTTTCAGGTGAGCCTAGGAGGCTTCCTATATACCTAGAGGGTACATGGAAGACAGTCTGTGCACGATTCTGTCTAATGCGCTACTGCTCGAAGGGGTACCCACAGGGGTTACAAGGGAGTCCAACAAGCATGACCACCTCTTGTATTTCCTGCGTGCATGCCTCCCCAAATCTGCAGGTTTATGTGCTCAACGACAAATCCCGTGGTTTAAAGACGTCAGAACACGTCTCTAGCCAAATAAAAATTCTGCTAAAAATGGAGATACCATCCGCCCTGGAAAGTGCTCTGATACCACTTGTTGTGCTCTTGACCTGCGAGAAGATGCCAAAATACCAAATATACGAAGAAACACAACCCATAACACAGAACAAAATGAGAAATAACAACTTGTATTTTATTATTCAAAGATGAAAGTAATGCTCACTTGCCTCTTTGACGGGGCAACCTCCAATAGAGAAGGGGTTGATTAAAAAATAAGACACGACCGTCCTCAATGGGGAGTCTCTATCCTTTATATAGGATTCATACATGCAATACCATGGGCCAGTACCATGGTTCTCTTAATACCATCTATCTAATACCATGGCCCGTTTGCAACTAACTGTGGTCCCTTTCTTTAAATTTGGGTCAACCACTTACAATTATTAATATGGGCTTTATTGTCTCTTTAACTAACTATAACTATGACTCGACCCTATTACATAAATAAGGGGGTTAGGGTTGGACCCTAACAAACCCCTTACCCACTGTTTTTGAGGGCCCTACTCTTCATTGTGGCACCCATGGACCCTATTAGGCCTCTTCAAGGGCATTACAACATGGATAGATTATTATTTGACCTCTTGAGAGGCTTACTTTTTCATTTATGAGCTAGTCTGGTGGGCCTATTACCAAAAGTTGAATTATTAGAACATTATTTTGTTTTGGGACTTATCTAGGCCGAGGAAGTTAATTCGAAATCCTAATTTGTGTATAAATACAAGTGAGATGAGCTCATTTGCTCATCATCACTTTGGATTGGATCTCTCTCTTCTTTAGAGAATTTCGCACTTTTTCTAGAGGATGAATTGCACCTTTTATGGATGAATTTTGATGTGTGGATATTGGTTTATCTTCTATTGGAGCTTCTTTCTTGTCAATTGTGAATGGTTGGATATACTCTGTTACATGTAAGTACATGCTTTTTAATGTTATTCTTGTTTACTTTTGTCATATACGTTGGACTAGGATTTTCGTTGTTTCAGGGCTAATTGTTGCATGCATTTACTACTTAAAATTGTGGAATTTGTCTCTATTATAGCATGTCTCATCATATGGGACATGTAATATGAGTGAAATATCCTAGGGGTAATTCTATCAAAAAAATTGACCTTGATAAGCCATTTCCTTTGCACATTGAAGTATAAAAGTTGCAAGGTTGCTTCTTCTTGACCTAGAAGGCTAGTGAAGTGATCTTGAGGCCTCCTCGACTAGGAACCAAGAAGTCCTACTCATATTCATCATAGACTCCATTCTCCCAAAGATTAAGGCATTGATCTACCACCGGTGGTCATCTAAAATCATATTCTTTCACCTCTTTCCAGGTCTAGCCAAGTTGGGGTACCTAGGGCATCAATTTCCCGACAAGCTAGCCTCTAAAAAGTTCGATCTCCTAAGGTCTCCTGCACTGGCCTTTCCTCAAGCGCTCCTCCAATTTTGAAGCTATTTCGACGGTGGAGTTGGGAGAAAAGCAAAGCCCTAGCTCCGAGATCCAAACTTGCCCTGCCATCCCCAAGGCTAGTACCCCATAGGGTCAAAACAACATCTTGGCCCCGTGTGGTCCCGCTTTTTTGAAAGATCATTCTTTAACAACCATCAGGGATACCAATTCTGAAAAGGATTTTAGGGATTGGGGAACTCCTTCACATGTTTTATCCCATAAACCTTACCCTCAAATCCTCTCTTCCTTTCCCTAGAACACATAGTACATTGCTTAGAAAGCAAGAAATCTCTATCTTTCAAACTCTTCTGGGAAAGGGTTCATGTGGGTCACTCATATCCATTAACTTATCCTTCATCGGAGACTCCATTACATATTGGGTCTCCTCCCATCAGTGAAAGTTTGTAAATAGAAGGGAGCCTTAGCTGAGGTGACAGTGGGCTAAGTCTCCATTTGTTTCCCTTGGCCTAGCATTTTCCCTTTAAAGACCCCCCTTAGGTCCCCTGCTAGTTTAAGTGGTAACGGTCACTCTTACTTTATTTGCATAACTAAAATGCTTGAAAAGGAAATATTGAAATCAAATGCTGAAAGAAGTATGACAAACAAGAGCAAGGATAGAAATACATTGCAACACGCCCCCTTGGGCATAAAATGTTTTCGTTGAAGTCCATCTTGAGTACCTGCTTGCTCACAGGCAAATCCATAGGTTCCTTGTCTAACGTTCCTTGTCCAATCCTGACCATTTTGGGACTTTGACTTGTTCCAATGTTGACTTGTTCGTGGCAATCAGATTTATTTTGTTTTTTCCTTCTTCATTTATGTGTGCCAACCTTCTTATGATCAACTTTGTTCAACATTGACGGTCTAGCATTGACTTTCTTTTTTAGCTTTTGTTTTTTTGTTATTTTTTGAGTAAGTTGATGTGACAACGCAACCCTTTTCAATCTATCTGCCTTGTCTTCTTTAATGCTCAATTCCTTTGATGTTGATGAAAGACTTGATGTATCAAAGTGTTTTGCGAAATGCCCAACATCTTCACTTTTAATCAGCTCTGCCATGGGTGCTGGAAAGCTCGTCAAAATTGTGTAACTCCCTGGCTTTTATGACCCACAAACTATCTCATTGTTTGATTATCTTGGGTTTTCATCATGATATCTCCAGTTTAATTCTCGATCAAGCCTGAGAAAAGTGTTATCTGGCATGGGGATGGTGGCATAGGTTAGGTCCATTTGAATGTTGCCTCCCAAGGTTGCTACTCATATCCTAGATAAGAGCATGCCCCATGCATCAAGTACATTTATCACAACAACATCCATAGTAATCATTATGTCAGGTATGCTACTAAGTGAATTTGTAAATATTTAATTAGCCCACACACTTCAATCCTTTTCGAGTCCATGGCACATATGTTGTGATAAGACTTAGATATCCTTAAGTTCTTTTGCTTCATGACTTTCTTGGTCATGACATTATATGAAGCACCTGAATCTAGCATGCAGTTGTGTAGGAGAAGTTCATTCACCATCAAGGTAATAAGGAAGGGTTGATGATGTTCATTTCCCACATAACTATCCATATTTTGTAGTATAAGTTGGGCATCTCAGGTACATCCCTAGTCATTTTTGTGCTAATTTCTCACTGAGACACTTCAATAGCTTTTAATAATTTTGATCTTTGAGACGGTATCTTGAAAATTTATGATACTGGAATAGAAATCTTTACATTGTTAATACAACCACCTAAGTCAAAGTCCAAATCAGAAGTGTGAGGAGAGAAAACTCTAGGACTACTTTGATTCTTATCATTCCTTCTCTGGTAAGTTACCCCTTTATTCTTGTCCATGGCAAGGACCTGCTCAAGCGAAGGATTTTCCCCAAAAATTTGGTGACATTATCATTTGTGGCAAACATGTTATCAACCCCACAAGCATCAGACACATCATCAACATTCTAAATATTTTCCATGGTTTTAATGTTTTGACTTCTTTCAATCGTCTCCATCCAATCCTTCATTGAAAGAGTGAACACATTAATTTTCTCACTAGTTCCAGCACAATCTCCTCCATCCATGCCATTTTCAATGACCCTTCTAACATTGGGGCAAGTGGGCTCCTCGTGGAATGCATCACAAGACCTACAGTAAGGAGGAGCTTGATCCACCATGTTAGTTGATTCCAAGGGGTTAGGTGGTATTTGATCCTGTGGTGAACTCCTCTTTTGTTACCTGTCATTTGGCCTTTGTGGAAATTTGTTTGCCTGCAGTCTTTTCATGGAAATTAACCTACTTTGCATAACACTTATTTCCTTTGCGTGGTTGATTTCCATGGTTTTTATCAATTGAGTTTGGTTAAGCTCCATGTTCTTTATCATTTATGCTAGTTCTTTGATAGGGTCATGCTCAACTTCCTTAGCATGTGCCTTACCCTTTGACTCTTGATACCTTCCTCTTGTGAAGCCTAGAATGTCCAATTTTGCTTAACCTCTTCTATATTTTCCTATCTTTTTAGCTACACTTTGAGCCTCCCTTAAATTGGTAGGTTCCTTACCCTGCAACTCATATTGGATATTAGTGTTAAATGCATCAACATAAAAGATGAGAATGTTTTGTTCTGGGGATTTGATATCTTGAGGTAGAGTTTTGACTATGTCATTGAACTTTTTGTTGAATTCTTCCATTGTTTCATTCTCATTCTTCTTAATCCCATTCAATGCAACCTAAAGGTGGCAATCTTCCTTCTTATCCCCCCACTTAGTGTTGAATGTTGCTGTAATTTTCTTAAGGCTTGTAGAGTTGTTGTTGTTTTGCTTTGAAAACCAATCCAAGACATCTTCCTCCAAGGACAACACAAAAAACTTGATCTTCACATCTTCATGGTTGTGATTTTGGCCACTACACCACTTGCTTACACAGAGGTTGAAATTTTTGAGGTGCATCTTTGCACTTATTGCAATGTTGCCTTGGAAGGAGGGCAACATCTCTATGGCCTTCTATGGCCTTTTTAGGCAATGCATGAGGATATCCGTGGGTGTTAGCAAAATTGATAGTTCTATACAAATCATCCATGTCTTTAACTACTTCATTATTGTCAACTTCATAAAGGAAATGGATAGTAGAGATTGCTTCTTGTCCAAGATTAACAAGAAATCTACTAGAAGAGAAATTCTTTAACCTCTTTCTATAAACCCTCTCAGTTTCAAGAATGGCACTAAGCAAGCTACTTTGGTTTCTCCTAGTAGAGCACCTTGTAATGTTTTGATTCATTGGAGTCACCACTTGGACACAAACTAATCTCTAAAACCCAATTGTTAGCTTTTGTAGCATCAGATGTGTTCTAGCATTGAAATTTTGTGGAGAGGCTAGAATGCATGAGATCTCCAAAACCCAGAAATCGTTTATGGAAATTCCACCTAAAAATGAGTTAATTAGATTATTAGTCAGTTTTTAAATATTTCCTAAATCTAAACTTTAAGGAATATGACTAACTAATCAAAATTAATTAAGGTGTGAATGTTCTAGAAACTCACACGGATCAACGTCAAGTTAATCCCAGCCATTGATTAAGATCTAATCTTGGTCGTTGAAGTCTCAATAGAGGATTATAACAAGTCGATGGGGCTTGGAGACTTCACTTGAGCAGTTCGATTTCATGAGCAGATCGATTTCCTGAGTAGCAATAGTCAGTTGCTGGAGTGAGAGCTAGTGAGATCAAAGCAGTGAGAGAGGGGCAAGGACAACGAATCCAAAGGAAGAATTCCAGATCCGGTGAGTGCATTTGCAGAGAGGCAGAGGAGCCACAGTGACGCTGACGCAAAGCAACACAATAGCCTCTAGAGGCAATTTCGTATTCGCTGGGGAAAGTCGAGTTTTAATTCCAAAAGTTGGATAGAGGTTCCGGAGGCCAGGAGAGACATTTTCCCAGACAACAGCAAACCATACAGCTTGAGGTGAAGTTGGTTCCAAGTTGACCCTAAGCCTGCATTCGTCAACCCGTACCTCCACCAGAAGTCTCAACTAGAGAGTCATGGGTCGAGAGGTCCGCAAGGGTAGGATCAAGAATGTTCTCGGGTATTGAAGAATAACCCTATGGGTGCCCCTCTCTTTATCTCGGATTTGCTAATGAACTAGGCGAGGACCTGTCTCTGTACACCACATCATATCCCCCAGCAACCGCTATACCATCATGTACCGTCCCAACCCTTGTCTATATCAAGGCACTAGTAACTTCCTGTGTGTACTCAATGTGATGTAAGACACTCCACAACACACTACGGTACACTACCATGCACCTCCATGTCCACCGGTAGTCCACTGCTCAATGCTAGATGCTCCCACATGTCCCTAGATGTGATGGCCTAGAGTTGTGTCTTTATGTGTCGGGCCACACCTGATCGGTATCATCACCTCCACGATCGCATCACTATACCCATTGATGAATAGATCTTCTCTCCAAATACCCCCTAAGGGATATGAGAAGTGAATCTCCCTATGTGTCAGTGGTGGATCCACCACTTCTCTACTCCTCTATGTCCTTTATGCTGCTACTAGGTCAACTGTACCATCTAGGTTGTACTCAACCGACATACCTGGGAAATGATAGATAGTCCCACCTAGATCCCAATGCCAGTCCGGGCTTCCAGTATCCCCAGTATTTGGAAGCTTCTATTGATCTACACTCGGGTTCACCACTATCTCCATAGCCCACTCCACAGGGTACCAACTCAAAATCTCTCGCCATCCAACCCTAAGAGAGGGATCGAATGCACGAACTCCCGCACATAGAACAACCTCAACATGCGGATGTTGCACCTGGTGCAACTCTGATCGTCTCCTCCCTCCATCTAGGTCAACACATGATATCTTAATAGGTAGCTCTGTCTCCCTCTCTCCAATGGGCAAAGGTGACTCAATAGTGTCGTTAACATGGTCATGCTTTCTGGTATGTCTAGACAACTCCACCTTTCCCAATCCAATGCATAGGGGTGGGTTGATAACATTGTAGATTTTGTCAATGCGCCTCTAAAGTGAACTGGGTTGGAATCCCAATGTGTGGTCTCTATGTTGCCCCTCATCAATGGCTAGCCCAAAGGATGGTTGCACATCCTCCTCCATCATGGGCTTGACATGAGCCTTGAATTTCTCCTCCATAGAGAACCCAACATGCAAGACATGCTCATCGGTCGACTGTAGGTGGTTGTCATTCTGAAGCTCTGTCATAGACCGGGATGCCTCATCAATGTATGTGTACTCAACTGGCTTCTCCAATCTGTCTACTACAGCTACCAAAGGAAACTCCAATAGGGGTGACTCCTGCATTACACTAGGTGTATCCTCGTGCTCCTCCTGCATGCCATTAACCTCATGTGTTGAAATTTCTAAGTCTATCCATTAGAAATTTAATCTGTATTCTTCTGGTTTATTTCTTCTACTTGTTGAATTTGAACAAGTTATTTAAAACATATAAATAACAAAATAAACACAATATAGTCTTAATATCTACAGATCATCAGCTGAAAGAAAACAAACACACAAGTGACACCGTTATTTTTGGACAATTGCCCCGAAAAAACCCAATGCGGGAAAATCAATGCAGCTATTCTGAGGGTTTATTATTATGCACTATTTCCTTGAGTACAACTGGGTGCCAAACTGGCTCACCCGACAGAGAAAAAATAATTGGCAGCAATGCCTCTCTATTCGAAATAGGTATTCAGAAACCCTGTCCCACAAAACCCTCTCTAGCGACTTTGAAGCTCTGCATTGGCCCTTCTAGCCTCTGCCTCAGCACTCTGAGGCATTGTGCAGCCTCTAGGACCCTATGCTTTACTCCAGTTGCTCTCTGCATGGATGACACAATCCCTCTGGCCTCTGCGCTGTCTCTGCTGGGCTCTACGTGGCCTGCTCTAGCTGCTGCTTCTCGCTCTCTGCCTTTGCGCTGGTCTCTTGGCACTGTCTTTACCTCTCTATCCAGTACTCACTGCCCCTCGCTACTGATCACTAATTCAACTTTGTGTAGCAACTCCGCTCTAGCAAATCGAATGACTAATCACTCAGGTGTATTCTCCAACTGATCCTCAAGCCTCTTATACTTTTCTCGTTGGTCCTTCAACGACCGAGATAAAATCTCTTCCTAGATTAGATTTGGCTTGATCCATGACTTTTGGAACCTTGGAACCTTCTAACCCAGTTTTATATTAATACCCATTAATATTTTATTTTTCCTAAGTTTAGACTTAGGAACTCTGTTAAAATATTAATTAGTTTATTATCTCCCAAATCAGGTATAATCTGTCCAAACCATTTATGGGTCTTGGAGATCTCATGTGCTTTAGCCTCTCCAACAATTTTCATGGCTAGAGCACATCCGATGCTACCCGAAATCAACATCATGCTCAACTGGCTGGAATGTATCTAGGTGAACCACCTCCTCCAGGGGTATGTTTTCTCTAATCTCGTAACTACCTTCGCCTCCCATCTTCGTCTTTGCAGTATTGCTACTAGCGTTTCATTCAACAATCATGTTCCTCATATTTCATTCATCTGCGGGCTGGCAACTACAATTTCTTCTTGCTACCTTTATTGACAACTACTCTTCGAGAAGTCCTACCAATCTCTCGATGCTCCTAATAACATTTGCAAATTCCTCCTGTTGAGACATTTTTGGGTATAAGCTCAATCTAGAGAATAATATGGGACTAGTGTTTTAGCCTCTGGAATTCTAGTCCACAATAACACTTGAGAGTTTGTGTGATTTAGACCCACAACTGGCCAAAATATGCTTTGATACCACTATAATATTCCTAATGGAAATATACAATGTTAGACGAAGCAAACATAGTAGAAACACATGCAAAAATTTACAAAACATTTAATAACCGAAAATCTCCATGAACTGTGCTGTTATGATCCATTTTATTAATAAACAAGAAGGTACATGGTCCTAGATGTGAAAATTCCTACTCTCAAGGAACCGTTACTGCAACAAATCTGAATCTACTTCACCTACTTGATTTTAAAATTATATTCATCAAGTTATTCAACTGAATACTGAAGCAAATTACTTCTGCAGCCTACACTAATTAAATATTTGATCTCATGAAACAAAAAACAAAGTAAAGAACGAGATACATAGGACACACTTATTTTTGGACACAATAGTCCCTGGAAAAAACCAATGCGAGAAAACTAGTGCAGTAGCTCTGAGGGTTTATTATTATGCAGGAGAAATATTTGAATACAAATCTAGGATGCTCATCTAGCAATCCTTTACAGAGAAAATACTGGCAGAAAATCTGAGTGAGTTTTACCTGACTTCACCTGAGAGAATTCTCGTTGATTCGGCAACAAGACTGGCTAACCCCAACTACTTCTATGCTGGCCCTGCGTAGGCCCTGCATCAACCTTTCAGGGTCTACATCAGCGCTTCTGCCCTCTGCATCAACTATCCCAACTATTTCGGCAGTTCAGGCTTCTGCGTGATAGGAAGCTTTCCCATCTGCACTGGCCTTTCTAGCTCTGCATCAAGGCTGCACGGGCCCATACTGGCCCAACGTCAACTCTCCCGAGTACTGTGCTGCCTCTCTACAATCTCGCTCCGCCTCTTTATCAGTATTCTCCAGAAAGTCCTCCCGGATTCTGTATGCCCCTATGCTGCAGAATGATCACCTAGTTCGAATTTCTCAGCTTCCTAGCCCCAGAGACCAAACTCTAGATCAATTCGTTCTCTCCGTGTGTGTTTCCAAATGAACCCCAAGCCTCCATTTTATACTTTTCCTATTGAGTCTTCAACGACCGAGATTAAGTCTTTAATCAATGACTAAGATTAAAACATGACTTGATCTGCCTTCTAGATTATTCTCACCCATATTTTGATTAATACCCATTAATATATTAATTTCACTAAGTTTAGACTTAGGAACTCCATTAAAAATATTAATTATTTTAATAAAATACAATCCGGGTGGAATTTCACCAAACAGTTTTTGGGTTCTTTAGAACTCATGTGCCTTAGCCTCTCCACCAATTTTGAAGGCTAGAGCACTTCCAATGCTACCAAAAACTAACATTGGAAACAGTGCACCTATGCATGCTCAAGGCAAGCTAGCTAAGCCCATGTAATGTCCCAAACCAAGGAAATTTGGAACAAACCCTCAAATCAAATTATCTAGCATTTAACAGAAAATTTCCATGGAAACCCAAATGCCAAAAATTTGACTAAAACCATTAACTCACAAATTGCATAAAATCTCATTAAAAATCACAACATGAGAAACAATGAAAAATGCAGCAACCAAATTCCTGTGTTATTATATATAGATAGATGCCAATACAATAGCTGGGAATGACCCTCCGGTCCCCAAACTGAAACAGAAAAACAATCTCTACACCTGTGGATTGTAAATGAATCCACCAAGGGGAGATGGGTGCTCGCCCAATCTCTCTAAATCACCCTAGGGTTTTCCTCCTGGGACTACCAATGGAGTAGAAAACCATGTTCTCAACCTCATATACAAGAAACAATATCAAAACCAAGATGTCCCAAATGATCTTCTCCTCCTCTTTTTATAGATTTGATAGATAGATCTCCAAGCCTCTAGAAGCATCTTATTTTATTATTTTATTATTATTCTAGAAACTCCTCCATTAACTTTATCTTAAGTGACCCATTTTTATTTTATTTTATTTTACTTATGTCACTTTTTGCCCATTTCCTCTAATTAATTATTTTTCCTTAATTAAATGACTAATTAAAGTCATATTTAACTAAGGAAAATGGTAAATCGCACTCCATACTCTCTTCGGCCACTGGAAGTCACTTCTCAACATCCATCCTATAGATCTTTTCGTTCCAATTCCAACGAGCTTTATGCTGAGATGTTCCATCAATTAGTCTCCCTGGAATGCCACCTCAAGCATAATTATTAAGCTATACCAATAATAACCCTATTTTACGGGAATTATCAGAAAGTCACAGAACCAAAAATAAATGGTGTGGAACTGCTCATAATGATGAATATGCCAAGCAAATGCCATCGAATCCCATGAAAACTCCTCAAAACTCCATCAGAACCTCTGATGACATAAACTTGCTCCACTAACCTAGCCATTCCCTTCCCTGGAAATCCACCTTGGATGTATTATGAAAAAGAGTAAAAATGGGGACATCACAACCCAAATAAACAATAAGAAATCTCTCTCAAATCTGTTGTTGCTCTCTCCTAGCTCTGTGCTGAAACTACCTAGAAAATATGTTGTTGGCTGCAAAGAACTATTGTTAGGGCCTCCTCAAGTGCTCAGAAAATTCCAGGAAATTAACCTCATGCTCTCCACCAATAACCCACAAAAATCCACAAAGGAATTGGCCAAATGTTGACTTTGGAATTTCGGCCCAAATTTCCCTGCTGGCTGAATTGAGAACCTTGTTTGACCCCTCAATCTGCCCAGAAAATTATGCCAAATTATTTATGAGGTCCTTTTCTAAAACCCAGAAAGGGTTTTTCCTAGTTTTGACGCTCCACAAGCAAAAAATGTAACCTGCAGTAGATTCTACGTTTAATGCTCCAAAGCACTGAAAATTTCCCCAAAATAGTTGCAACTCCAAGCAAGGGCTCCCCTGGACTCCTCAAATTTCAAACCCAAAATCCCTTGACTCCTCAACTCCCAAATGGGCCTCCTCCAAGCACTACGTAGTGTCTGCGCTACTACTAGTGTCTCCTCCTCACAAACTCACACTCCCATTGTTGGAGCAATCAGAACTGGATGGAACTCTCTCCTTGGGCTAGCACTCGAAGTCCACCGAAGCAAGGGTTTAAATCTTCGCTCAAAGACACTGTTGGAATTTCTAAGTCTAACCCGTTAGAAACCCTTCATGTACTTTCTACCTACTTCTGTTAATTAACAAGTTATTTACCATGTAAATACTGGAAATAAATACAAGTACATGCTCAACACATTATAGATCATCAACTAAAGGAAACAAAACAAGCGCACATTTGACACTGTTGTTTTTGGACCAATGTCCCCGAAAAAACCCAATGCGGGAAAACCGGTGCAACTATTTGAGGGTTTTATTATTATGCAGTTTCTGAATACAATTTGGGTACCAAAACCTGCACACCGAACAAAGAATAATCTCGGCAGGATTACCTCTCCTTTGGAGGCAGATGCTCCGGCTAAAACCCCATATAAACACTCTGACAGCTCCTCAACTCCAATCTGCCTCATGAAAAACCCCTGCGTCAGCCTCTTCTGCCCTCTGCGTCAGCTTTCTTGACAATTCTGGTAGTTCCCGACAGTTCTGGCTTTTGCCCTCTACGTTAGCTTTCTCGATTGTTTCGACAGTTACGGCTGTTCCCAACAGTTCCAGCTTCTGCCCTCTGCGTCAGCTTTCCCAGCTATTCTGGCAGTTCCCGGCTATTCCCGGCAGTTCCGGCTTCTGCCCTTTGCTTCAGCTTTCCCAGCAATTCCAGCTTCTGCCCTTTGCGTCAGCTTTCTCGGTTGTTCCGGTAGTTCCTGCTTCTGCTCTCTGCGTCAACTTTCCCAGTTGTTGCACTAATCCTCCCGACACTATCTCTACCTCTCTGCTTCTGTATTCACTGCCCCTCACCTGCAACTCTGATCACTCTCTCGACTTCCTCAGCAAACCCTACCCCAGAAAGTCAAAATCTTGATCAACTCGGTGTGTTCTCCAAGTGACCCTCAAGCCTGCTCTTATACTTTTCTCGTTGACAAATCAATGACCGAGATTAAGTCTCTAATCAATGGCTAAGATTAGATGTGGCTTGATCCATGACTTTTGGACCATTCTAACACAGTTTTTTTTGTTTACTAGCGGAATCGGAAACGGCGGTGGTATTGTACTCGCATTAATTCTAACATAGTTTTATATCAATTCACATTAATATTTTATTTTCCCTAAGTTTAGACTTAGGGACTCCATTAAAAATATTAATTATTTTAATATCTCCCAAACTATTTAGAATCTGCCCAAACCCTTTATGGGTATTAGAGATCTCATGTGCCGTAGCCTCTCCACCAATTTTCCTGGCTAGAGCACATCTGATGCTATCCCAAATCAATAGACACTGTGTGCTAAACAACACTGCAGACTTGGCTTCAGCTCAAGCGTTCTATGTCAAAGACACAATTTCTTAATAGTTGAATGAATGACCAAAATGAGCGCCTCTTGCTCTAATAACCAAAGAGCCTCCAAGATTCCCATGTGGGCCCAGCTCGACTTTCCCTCACCAACTTTGCTCCATGAGAGCGTACTCCACATGTGGGTCGTAATTCTCCATGGGGTGGCCCCCATACTCCACTAGAGCCATAATATTTCCCTTCCTTCCTAATGTTTGGGCCCCCACTTATTCCCAAAATTCATGTGGGGCCTCTAAACCCACATCTCCTAAGTGAAAACATGAAATAAGACAAAATTGAGCAAGATTGATATTTCCCTTAGCAATATTGCTAAGCAGGGATATCACAAGATTATTGTTCAAAAATGTAGAATGTGCCTTGGATTGAATTATTGCTTAGAATTGGAGATTTGTTGTCCCCCCTGTGAACTATTATGTTCGAGGTAGAGTTGGTCAATATTTTGTTAGAAAAGTGTATCAAGGACGAGCGTTTCCTTAGGCTTGGTGTCTTGCCTAGGAAAAAGTGTCCAACATGACCCCTTGACACAACTTTATGAGATATAAAGTTAAATTGACTTTATGAGATATAAAGTCTAAGTGAGTTTTTGTGGTGTTAAATGAAAAGGTGATTTGAGGGGATGAAGTGACTTAAGCTGACTCAATGAGAGATTAAATCCCCACCCTCGATCTCAATGGCTAAGATCTAATCTCAATCATCAGATCATTGTAATATACTTCTGCTAAAATCTACTAATACAACCCAACAAGATATTAACATTTTCTTTGACACATTTTATCAAACACTTTGTGCACACACATTTCTTCGAACACTTTGTAAGCAAGGTAGTAAACAATTACAGCAGAAATATATAAAGGGAAAATTAGAGATTTTATTAATCTGATTGGAGGGTTTATAGTGCAAAAATCTATTTGTGAACCTGAGATATAACCCCGGCAAATAGCTGATCCAACTCACCCCTCAAGATGATAATCTTGGCCCACTGAAAATGTCCTCGGCCCACAAGTATATTGGCTTGGCAACAACTTGATAACTTTACCCCAACAAAGGATGAATTCGGCCTCCAAAAATAGCAACCAATTCAGCATCCAGATGACAAACTCGGCCTTCCAAGGATAAACTTGCCCTTCAACAATCAGCCTCTTCAATGGATGAACTCAACAACAGATGATACAGTCGGCCTCCCTGAGAACAATACTTCAACCCCTCTAAAAATGACAAATCGGCCCCTTAGCAATTGGCCCTCTTACAATGATGAATTTGGCCTCCTTCCGGAACAAGGAATTTGGCCTCAACAAACCTCCTGCAAATACAAATTCGGTCTCCCAGTGATGAACTTGATCCTTGACAACAAACCTCGAACCTGCAAAATCTCTGTTACAAATGGAAGACCTGATGTGATCTAGGGTGGCACTCTAGGTCAACCAAAATAAGTTGAAGAACCAACTAGGGTGGCACTCTAAGTCCACCAAAATTAGCTGAAGGATTTTGCTTGGAACCTTGAACCAGACTTGCTTGAGCCAAATCAATTATTTTGAAACGATAAACCAAAATTGGATGCTTGAGAAATGATCTCCTCTCTCCTATATGTTTTAGCTGGACCTTCTCCAATCTTCTAGAAACCCCCTTTTTATTATTTTTATTGATAAAGTCACTTATTTTCTCCAAGTGACTTTTGCCCCAAAATATTCAATAATATTTTGCCACTCCTTTTTATTTAATAATAATATCATAAAGTAAAGTTGGGAAATATTCCTATATCTCCTTAGCAATTTCCCTTTTTGCTAGCCCAAAGGAGACAGTTAGGCTAGTAGGAAGGGTATCTCCATTCTCAAGTAAGTGGGGACATTACTATCATAGAGTTAGGTCACTTAAGAGAAGACAAAAAGGGGAAAGTCAAGGAGAAGACATTCATTTTTCATTCCATGAGCTTTGGATGAGAAGAGCAACTCGTACAGCAGCAAAGAGAGAATGAACAGCAGGAGATATAGTGCTGAAGTCGAGGAGGAAAGCACAAATTCCAAGGCAAGTATACAGCACGGAATTTGAGGAACATTCCAGCAGTCTGGAGCATCATACTGTGTGATATTCGAGGGCAGATTTGCAGCATAGAATTCATACAGAGCAGTATGATTTCTCAGGAAATAATCTGCATGAAAATTGAGGAGTTCTAGGAAAAATTTCAAGGCAGGCAGGCACGAAATTTGAGGAATTCGTATGGCATTTATTGCTGTCAGACAGTACAGCATACAGCATGATTTCTGAGCAAAATGGGCAACTGTTTGGCACAAAATTTGAGAAGGCAGTGTGGTACAAATTTCTAGGAGACTGGGCATGGTTTTCAAGAGATAAGTTGACTTTGTTCTCTGGAAATTAATTGCTGTAATAAATTTGTCTGAAATAATAAATGTCCTTTCTCTCTCACTGGTTTTTCCTTTGGGGTTTTTCCAAGGACTATTGTCCAAAATTTCTTGTGTCCAAATTTTGTGGGTTTGTTTGTGTTTTATCTCAGCAAAAGGAAAATTTATATTAGACTCTTGTGTTACAATTTATGATATATTCATGTTTATGATAGCAGCAAATAGAATGTGGGTTGGGCATTAAAAATGATGAGACTTCATTGAAACTTGAAACCGAGGTGGATCTAAGTAATAAATTTCTACATCTTTGATTCCCAAATGTATGTCATTATGGAAAATTAGTTATGGTTGGACTCTGAATATAAGGTCCAAACTTCAGAGTTTTCTGAACAAGTATTCTAGTGTACCATTTAAACTAGTCTTCATATTTCTTTCGCCATGCTAACGTCAAAGTTTGGATTACCTTTATTTTTTAAATGTATGTAGTCTCCATCAGATTTATTCTCTTTCACTAACTATAGTAATATTATGTCACCTGACTAGATATTTATTTTCTATCCTCTTTTGTTTTGTGCAGGAGACTGCATTGTGGATTAATAGGTTATCAAGCAAAGTCTTCCAGTGATGGTCAACGCAATTCTTTGCCTTCTCCCGTAGTTGAGAAACCTTATTCAACAAGTGTTGTTCCAAGATGCTCAATTTCCCAGAATTTTGTTTCTCATAATTTGGCTGCTTCAAAATCTCTTCCCAATCATGGGCAAATAGCAGGACCTGTTCTGGCAGACCTTGGTGACCATAATCAACAGCTCCGTCAAGAAACCAGCAGAGATCATTGTGGAAAGTTGAATGTTCCCAACCTAGGGGTGACATTAGAATCCAAGGAACTATTGAGTGTACAATCTCATGCAATAACCAGCTCTATTCTTGTTGAGGAAAAACCAGATTTAACACTGCTATCTGCTATGGCAGCTAGTAGATTTACTGCACAACCTAGCAAGATGAGCCTGGATAAGGTTGTTTCTGTTTCTAATGGCAATCCTGTACTAGATCCTGGATTAGACATTCTTAGAAAGGGTGATGAGGAAACAAGAGGTAATTTTGACCAAGAACCGGATAATCCAAGCAACGCTGATGATAACTGTTCTTCTTTGGATACATCTAAGAGGAAAGCATCAACTGTGATGCTCTGTAATTCCGAAGACCTTAAGAGACACAGGAATTGCGAAGGAATTATCATGTCTGGAATGCTGCGTGAACAGGTAATAATTACTCTTATGAGCATGGTCAATAACATGATATTCATTGAGTATGATTGAACATTAATTATTTTGGTGACGATAAAGTATAATACATGATTCAGACAATTTGAAGGTAGATATAAGCCAGGGCAGAAGCTTTATCTGACCCTCCAATTATAACTCAGTTCTAAACCAACACTCAAATGCTTGTGATCTGTTCACTTAAAATGTTATGTTGGAGTTGCCTCTCTTTTTATGTTCTGAAGTGATATGTTCCAGAGATTGGAAATCCTTCAGAGAGATTTTTCACTACATTGGCTTACATTCCATAATATTCAACAGATTGCTGACGTATGGAATCAACTAAAGAGATCTAGGTGTACAGGGAATAAATATTCGCAAGCAACAGTTTTTCTGCCTAGCAAATTTGTTGAGAAGGTGACTGATCATAATATACAATTATTCATGAGGTATGATGCAGTTTCTGTTTGAAATATAAATTATGCATGTATGTATGGAATGTGGTTTTCTATTGACTTTCTATTTACATTGTAATTTTTCATGTATTTTATGTATGTATACATATACCTATCTTTCTTATGTGGTTGAGTTTTAAAAAATGGCAGTAAATATTCTTCGGGATCTTCATGGTTGCCAATTTTACTGGAATGGATGCTGTTAATGCATTGTCATCATTGCAAATTGCTTTTTAGGTTGGATGGTATACAGTTTGCTTGATTGTCTTTTTGGAGTAACCACTTTCCAGATGATCATAAAGCCTGGAAGTCAACTGGTTGCACGATGTGAAAATGGAAGAAAAAATTATTTCTTATACATGAAATTTGAGTTTTTTCCTTTTAATGTTTCTATATTCTCTAGAATGTTTCTATATTTTCTAGAATACTTTCGTCTGGCAGTCTTTGACTTGACTGGTACTTCAAAGTTTAAAGTATGACTTCACTGATCTTTATAGGGAAGGTGGCTAGTGGATGTGTGGATGCATTTCATATTTTCAATTTTTCACAGGTCCATCCTGAGTTGAATTCTTCAAAATATTTTAAGTCATTCCATTCCATGCATTGCCAACCCATGAGTTGGGACTGGTTAACTTGACATTCAAAACTGAAGTGATATTCCATGTACCATATATTTGTGACTTTTCAACTATTTCTCTATAGTAGCGTAACCTCCTTGTACACATTCCTTGCTCCCATGCATAGACATGTTGAGAAGCATTGAGCAAATCTTATCACTATTGCAAATATTGTCAATATATAGCAATATTTCATGATTTTTCTCCAAGGCAATATCACAGTCTTAAAAAATCACAATTTTTTGAAGTTCCTTAAAATATCATGATTTTTTCCTAAATTTGCGAGACAATGGAAAATACCATCAGGCAAGTGATAAAGTACCTAAAAATATCCCAAGATGTGATTTTTTATTTGCTCATTTTCCAAAGGAAAAATAGGGGATTGAGAGCAAAGGAGCTTACTCATTGTCTTCCATCAATTTTGGGAGAGGTGATCAAGTGTTTTTGTTGCCATTAGCGGATCTATTGTGTAGCGGGGATTTACTCCCATCTCATGTTTTCATATTTCCCAGTACATGTCAAAATTTTAGCTTATATCTAGATTTTTTTAGAACTAAGCAAGGGTTTGCAATGTCCTTTGTTTTTGCCCCTTGCTGATTTTTCTTGGGAGATTTAATGTTTTTGTAGGCTTAATATTTTTCAAGCAATCTTTTGTGTTCATTTGCTTTTTCTTTTTTTTACCGTAGGTTTGACAAGTGACCTACCAACATGCTGAAGGCTTTGGATATAGTTTTAGCATTTTGATGAACCACTTGACAAGACAAATCACCACATGTTGACTTGCACGTTGTCTGGAAAGGGGGTGTATAAAGGAATTAGCTACTAGAAATACCATCTTGCAAGAATCATAGGGTATGAGTGGGAATCTGTAGCAAATCAACCCTAGAGATCAAGTATGTTACTCACCAATCGATAAATGAATCCCATAAGAAGAAATTGCAACAAAAAGAGTCGCAAGAGCCTTGGGAATTGTTGTCATAGAATCTAGCAAGCCTTGTGAGGGGACTTACAAGGAAAGGGCCAAAACCTCTAGCAACAATGAGGAAAGATTGCCACTATCACTTCAACATACTTCCTCCTATTGTTTAGTGGAATTTCACCATAAGGGAGGCTTCCCTATATTCACCTGTAAGGGTATTCTAATTAGAGGGCTCAAGGTGATATGAATAGGCTAGGGAAAGATACCTTATAGTTGAAATAGGCTCAAATCTTCTTTATAAAGGAACAAGTATTCAACCCTATACTAGCTAAGGATTACTACAAGTTAGGGTTTATTGATATGCAATAATGAGGAGTGTCTAGATATGCAGAAGTCAAATAAAGGATTCCTTTAATGATTAAAGTCAACAAAGAAATAGGGGAGCCCTTACATAGGCTTCAAGTTGAAGCTTGGCTAAGGACTAGGGATTTTGTGAAAATTTGCTTGAAATACAGCAATAGGAAATTATTCTTCTAACTAGTTGATTATTAAACAGTTTATTTGCTACAACAAACAACAGATAATTCACACTGTAATTTCTTCACAAATAAAACGTTGTGGAAAATAAACTGGACAATGGAAACTGAGAAATAATATGCACACACAAGAAAATTTGAGACAGTTATTTTTGGACAAATGTCCCTGGAAAAACCCAATGTGGGAAAACTGGTGCAGCAGTTGAGGATTTTATTATTATGCAGCAGTGAAATTTTGAATACAATAAAATGGATGCCAAATTGGCAATCCTCTCTAAAGAGAAATATTGGAAAAAATATCTGATGGAAGTTACCCTCCACCACAAGCAATCCCGACTCAATCTGTCAAATTGAACCCGGTTGTCCAAGCCCTCTTCGTAGGCTTATGTGCAGCCTGTAACTTGCATTGCCCAAATCTTTTGCTACTCAAGTCATTCTACCTATTGTTGACTCAGGAATCAGGAAGTGTCTCTCCTACCCTCTGGGAAATCTTCTCGACCTTTGGAATCTGAAACGACTTCATTCCCAGCCATGTGAGTTGCTCTGCTAAAGCAACTACGCTATCCTTGTGCAACTTTTTGGAGAAATAATTCAACCTCCTCTCACTGACTCACCAGAACTAGAAATCTTCCTTTGGCCTCAGTGTCTCTGCCCCTCACTGTCTCTGCATCCCCTCTCTGGCTCGAACTTCTCTCTATTGAATCACTGCAGCTCGGAAACTCAATCTCTACCAAGGAATTTGACCTCAAGTTTGTTCTTCTCCAACATCATCGACCTCTTATAATCTCTAGTGGGACACCAACGACCACAATTAAATCCTCATCAATGGCTGAGATCATCTCTAAGTCCATCCATGTGAGTTTCTAGAGAATTATCACCTTTCTTAATTAATTCCTATTATCCCTATGTTAGGCTTAGGCATTTTCTAATTATCTATCAATTAATTAATTGAGTTGTCTTTAGGTGGAATTTCCAAAAACGATTTCTGGGTTCTGGAGATCTCGTGTTTTAGCCTCTCCACAAAGTTTGAGACTAGAACACCATCTGATGCTACAAAAACTAACACTCCCTCTTAGTGAGGAGTTGTTCTCTCCCGTAACATCCTCCATACTCGTTGTTGATGACTGACGTCAGTGACTACTGCCACTACCCACCAACAATTGCGCATCTTTGATTCATCTACCACTCTGTAGTTGAATCACCCTACATCTGCACTATTGCTGACATTGCACTGTACAACCTGTATTGTTGCCAACTCTACTACTGCGTTGCATCTGATCTCATGTTGTTGTTGTTGCAACTACTGCAACTAAGAACACTGAATACTGAGTCCCTGCTACTGAAACAGTTCTCCACTATACCCATCTTCTCTCTAAAATAGACGAACTTTTCATGAGTATATCTGCAACCTGCGCTTCTATGGGAACATATTGTAGCTGGACCGCTCCATGTTGCACACTGTCTCTAATGAAATGATATCGAATATTTGTGTTTCGGCATGTCATGAAACACTGGGTTTTCAAAGAGCTTGATCAACTTTGATTTTCACAGTAGGCATTGGTCGCCTCCATCCTCTGCTTGAACAAGATCACCAACAGCGTCAAAAGCCATATACTTTGCTACCATATACTTTGCTTCTACAGAGCTCAGTGCCACTGACTTCTGCTTCCTGCTACACCAAGAAACCATCCCTCATCCAACACTGAAGCAATACCCAGATGTACTTTTCCTGTCCACTGAATTGCGTGCCTAATCTGCATCTATGAACCCACATAGTCTGACATCATCCTCTCGAGTATATTTCAGCCCATCCTCTATTGTGTCACGCAAATACCTCAGAATGTGCCTCGCTACTATCCAATGCACTATCTTCGGTTCCACCATAAATTGATTGAGAGTGTTGACCGTGAAGCAGATATTTGGCCTAGTGTTGACCAAATACATGAGAGAATCGATAAGTTATCTATACAAAGTGCAATCAACATCCTTGTCCTCTGATGTGTCTATCTTCCTCTAGTTGGTGATCATGGGAGTAGACATGGGTTTACAATCCTGCATTCTGAATCTTTTTAGAATCTTTGTAGCATATCTCCCTTGACCAAGGAAGATCTCCCCATCCTTTTGCCACACTTCCAAACCTAGGAAATAGTGCATCAACACCAAATCCTTCATGTCAAACTCTACTGCTAGGTTCCTCTTGCAGTTCTCTATGAGCCCTGATGACCCTGTCAAGAAGAAGTCATCCACATACAACACTAGGATGAGTGGCTCATCCTCTAACATCAAGTAGTAAAGGTTGGGATTTGTGTCACTCTTGACGAATCCCATCTGTTGCAAGTAGTTGTCAATATGACCATACGATGCCCTGGGAGCCTGCTTGAGCCCGTATAGAGCTTTCTTCATCCTACGCACGTGTGCGCCTCTCATGTGTCTCGAAGCCCTCTGGTTGTTCTATGTACACCTCCTCCTTTATCGCCCCGTTCAAGAAATGTTGTCTTGACATCCATCTGGTGAATCTGCCATACCATTTGTGCTATTAGGGATATAATTGACCAAATAGAAGTGTATCTGGCAACTGTGGCGAAGGTCTCTTCATAATTTATACCTTCCTTTTGCGCATAACCCTTTGCCACGAATGTAGCCTTGTACTTCTCCACAATGTCGTCTATTTGTTATTTACGCTAAAGAGTTGTGATAGGCTTTGCTATTTTTGAGAACCCTTCTACAGACCTTCGATAATATCTGGCGAAACCCATAAAACTTCGTACTTCATGCTCATTTTTTAATATTGGTCAATCCATGATTGCTTTTACCTTCTCAGGATCTACTAAGATCCCTTCACCATATATAATATGACTTGGTAATGAATCTTCTTTTGAAAAAATGAACACTTGGATAACTTTCCATATAACTAGCATTCCCTAAGACAAGATAATACTATTTGCAATGTTCTTCATGTTCATTTTCATTTTCATTTTTTGGAGTGGATGAGAATATCATCTAAGAAGACCTATACAAAATGGTCGAGATACTTACGGAAAACACGATTCTTAAGATTCATGAATATTGTTGGTGCATTGGCCAACGAAAATGGTACCACCGTGAACTCGTAATACCTAAAATGTGTTCGGAATGCAGCCTTAGAGATATTGCTTTTCTTAATTCTTAATTGATGATAACCTAGTTGTAGGTTGATTTTTGAAAGACCAAAGCTCCTTTCATTTGGTTGTAGAGGTCATCAATTTGAGACATTGGATATCTATTCTTTACTGTAGCTCGATTTATGTCTCGATAGTTTATGCATAATCGTAAGGAACCATCCTTAACAAAATATACAAGCACTCCCCAAGGTGAAATATTGGGTTGGATGTGTCCTATATCCAATAGTTCTTTCAGCAGAATTTTAACTCGTGAAGTTTTGGAGTCCTCATTCTATAGGCTTTAGAGATTGGTTCCGTACTAGGTTTTAATTCTATTGTGAGATCAAGCTCCCTTTCAGGAAGTAATCCTAGTAGTTCCTTTGGAAAAGCATCCATAAATTCAGATAACACCGGATATTGCTCTAAGGACAGTCATTTTTCCTTGCTTATTTCCTTAACTACATATACCTTGTTGATTTTGGGTAGCATCAGATGTGCTCTAGCTCCGAAATTTTGTGGAGGGGCTAGAACACATGAGATCTCTAGAACCTAGAAATCGTTTGGAGAAATTCCACCCGAATGAGGAGTTATTAAAATAACTAATATTTTTAATGGGTTCCTAAGTCTAAACTTAGGAAACTAAAAATATTAATGGGTATTAATAAGAATATGGTGAGAAACTTCTACATGACGAGGATCGAGCTTGTTTTAATCTTAGCCATTGATTAGAGATTAGATCATGATCGTTGATTCATCAACAAGAAAAGTATAAGAGGAGGCTTGAGGGTCAATTGGATATACACCAAGAGATCAAAGAGTTTGATTTTTTTGGGGCGTGGTTTGCTGAGAAAGTCGAGCTAAATGATCTGAGTTGTAGTGAGAGGGGCAGTTTAGCAGAGGGACTTCAATCCAAGTCTAAGGATGCATAGCAAAAAGGCAGAGAAGTAGCAAGAGAGACAGTGCAACTCCAGAGAGGGTGACGCAATTCCTTAGAGGAAGTGTTGTGGTTTTATGTGGGGCAGAGAGGCTCATTGGGTGGGTGATGCAGTTCTAACACAGATCTTGGAGCATCCATCACTGCCAAGGACTGGGAACAACAATTGTCATCTATGAGATTTGATCATCTAGTTGTTGGAATTGTCAAAATATCTGTCTTCAGATAGAGGTACTTCTGCCAGGTTTATTCTCTATTGGGTGAGTCGAATTTGGCACCCTAGTTGTATTCAGAAATCTACTTAATAATACAAACCCTCTATATGCTGCACTGGTTTTCCAGAATTGGGTTTTTCTAGGGACGATTGTCAAAAAATAACGGTGTCCCTTGTGTGATTGTCTCAGTTTATTTCAGTTCATGATCTATGGGTAGTCTGCAGTAGTGTTTTCATCGTTGTTTAAAATATCTAAATAATTTATTTAATGTAAAGAACAAATAGGAGATGATAAACCAGTGGTTGCAGTAGGATTTCTGATGTGTAGATTCATAAATTCTCACATGGTATCAGAGCATTGCAGATCATAGGAGACTGAAGACACCAGCCGAGAGATCCAGAGAATTTGTTGTAGAAAAGCAGCTATCTCGATTGACAGCGTTGTTTCAAAGGCAGAGAAGCAGCTACAGAAATGACACGGAGGCTCACGCAGTGCTTGCGTCGGCATTTCGAGTCTGCATAGGGTGACGAAGAGCCAGAGAGGAGCCCACACAGTGACTGCATCAACTCTCTGGGCCAACACAAAGCCTGAAAGGTTCGAATCAGCGAGTTGTCAGGGTTGGAGGAGCAAAGCAAATTCAATTTGAGGAGTTGGAGGGACGTTGTTTCTGTTGGTGCAGAACATTGTTTGTGGAGATAGAGCTGAAGTAGAGAGAGTCACTTCCTTGACAGACTTCTAGCAAAAGAAATCTAGATCCGTGTTGCAGCAGCAAAGGAGGATTGGAGAGGAAGTGATTCGACAGTTGGTAGGACGAGTTCTGTGAAGGAAATCAGAACTCAGAGGGAGTCTAGAGGAGCTTGTTCCTCAGAGGATTTCTAGCGCCAAAGAAATCCAAATCCAAGTCTTGCTAGATTGACAGCAAGAGAGGGAGAAGAGAACTAGTCATATCTTTGAGCAGAGATAGCAATGAATGGGTTGAGGGATCAGGACAGGCTAGATGGAGCATCCAAATTTTTCATCTGGAAGGCCAAGATCCTGGCAATCCTAGACAAACATCGCATCAAGGACTATGCCTTGAAGGTAGTTGCTGAGTCAGTCAACGCTGATCCATTGAAGAAGTACGAGGAGGCCCAGGTTAAGGCCAAGTGCATGATCGTAGACCGGGTCAAAGATCATGTAGTACCACACATTGTTGAGAAGAACACAGCAAGGGAGATGTGGGAGGCATTGACCAGCTTGTATCAGGGATCTTTCTTCCAACGGAAGATGTTATTAGAAAATCAGCTAAGACAGTACCAGATGCAGAAGGGAGAAGAGATTGATCCCTTCCTTCTCAAGTTGCAAGGGATTCGCGACCAGTTGACTTACGTGGGGTTTACACCAGATCCTGAGTTCATGGTGAGGACTGCGATAAATGCAGTCACCGAGGACTATGAGACTTTTGTTCAAAGTATCTTGGGCAAAGCGACTCTCCCCAGTTGGAGGAGATGTGGGCAGCTCTTCGACAAGAAGAGCTCAGGAGGATGACAAAGACAGGGAGTAGTGGCAAGGGAGCCCAGGTCAAGAAGGAGGAGGAGGATGCAACTCTCGCATCAGTAGGATAGTAAGGGCAACAGAAGAGAAAGAAGGACATCACCAAGGTCAGATGCTTCAACTATGGGGAACTGGGACATTATGCCACTCAGTGCCCTCGGAAGAAGGGCAAGGGGGAAGGTTCTGAATCAAAGGTTGTTCCAACGAAAGCGGACAAGGAAGGCGAGGATAACGATTATGCCATGAGTGCTCATGCGCCTCTTGAGAAGAGGTGGGGCGACATGGAGTTGTAGATGAGAGGACTACATGGACGGGCAAGATTCTTGAGGTGCCCAAACTCTTGGATCACATATGGCTACGAAAGCCCTTAACGGCAGTAGAAAAATGAAGGGTGTCGGTTGGAGCGAGGTGTGACGGAGTGACAGTGGCATTGCTAGAGTGCCAAAGTCTGAGGCAGCGCAGTAGCACAGTAGTAGCAAAGGGTCAACACAAATTAGCAGCAGAGGTAGCTTCAGCATCATGAGGCATCCATACTGACCAGGACCTCAGTTTTTGGGTGAAGTTTCAGTTGCTTACTTCTCAGCAACTAAGTCGTAGTGTAGCAGTTAGCAGTGGCAGTGCTATGGGCAGCATGATGCAACATTTTGAGATGGAGTTGCAATACAGATGTAGCAATGGCAATGGTAGAGTCATGGGCACCAATACAGGAAGTAGTGATGCAGTGGATAAAGGGCAGCAAGCCAAGCATCAGCAGTATAGAGGACCGATGCAGCGGATCAATGTAGTACTATTACTAGAACACATTCCTCACTAAAAGGGAGTGTTGATTTTGGGTAGCATAGGATGTGCTCTAGCTCTGAAATTTTGTGAAGGGGCTAGAAACACATGAGATCTCCAGAACCCAAAAATCGTTTGGAGAAATTCCACCCGGATGAGGAGTTATTAAAATAATGAATATTTTTAATGGGTTCCTAAGTCTAAACTTAAGAAGCTAAAAATATTAATGGGTATTAATAAGAATATGGGTGAGAAACTTCTAAGTGACGAGGAGCAAGCATGTTTTAATCTTAGTCGTTGATTAGAGATTAGATCATAGTCATTGATTCATCAACAAGAAAAGTATAAGAGGAGGCTTGAGGGTCAGTTGGAGATACACCAAGAGATCAAAGAGTTCAATTTATTTGGGGCGTGGTTTGCTGAGAAAGTCAAGCTAAGTGACCTAAATTGCAGTGAGAGGAGCAGTTCGGCAGAGGGACTTCAGTGCAAGGCCGAGGATACATATCAGAGAGGCTAGCAGCAGCAGGGGAGACAGCACAGCTCCAAAGAGGGTGATGCAATTCCTTAAAGGCAGCGCTGGGGTTTTCTGTGGGGCAGAGAGAGCAGCAGTTCAACATATCAACTTCTGAGCAAGGTAGGCTCACTGGGTGGGTGACGTAGTTCCAGCGCAGAGCTTGGAGTAGCCATCATTGCCTAGTAATGGGAACAACAATTGTCATCTGTGGGGTTTGATCATCCAATTGCTAGAATTGTCAAAATATATGTCTAGGGATAGAGGTACTTCTGCCACGTTTATTCTATGTTGGGTGCCAAATTTGGCACCCTAATTGTATTCATAAATATGCTTAATAATACAAACCCTCTATACACTGCACCGGTTTTCCCAAATTGTGTTTTTCCGGGGGACGATTGTCCAAAAATAACGGTGTCGCTTGTGTGATTGTCTCAATTTATTTCAGTTCATGATTTGTGTATAAGTGTAGTCTGCAATAGTGTTTTCATCATTGTTTAAAATATTTAAATAACTTGTTGAATGTAAAGAACAAGTAGGAGATGATAAACCAGTGATTGTAGTAGGATTTATGATGTGTAGATTCAGAAATTCTCACATACCTGACAATCTTTTCTTAAGCAATGTTTCATTTGCATTGTTGAGATGAAGCTAAAGATACATTCCTCTTAATACCCTCGATTTGGATCGTCTCTCCATCATTCATGCGAGAATTCTTTTTCCGTAACAATCTACTCAAGCTCGATGAGCTTTCAACCAATCCATCCCTATGACGAGATTATAAGTTCCCAGGGTTATGACATATACTTTTAATACCAAAGTGGTGGAGATGTGGGGTATATTTTTTTTTATTTTTTATTTGGCTATTATTAGTTATAGGCAAGTGTTACTGATACTGAGATCAAAGAGGGTAGTATCGTTACCTCCTTGTCCTAAATTGAAGAAAAAATTGTTTTACTATGCAACAGGTTGCATAACAATGCTTATCATACCACATACCGCTTAACAATATCCACTGTTACCTTTCCATACTATGGGTCATGAAAAGTGTTGTTAACATATTTATTCAATTTTTCTTAATGTTTTAGCAGTGTGCTAACCATCATGTTTCATTGATTAAAGGGGCAAACATATGTAATAATAATAGGGTCTTTAAACGAGGGTGGGGTCCTTTTAAAAACTTAAACACAATATACTTTATTAACCTTATATATAAACCATATATATATATATAAACATAAACCAACTATATAATTTCATATGCAAAGCCACTCTGCATTCTTAAAATAATTGGGATATAACTGATATTAAGTAAATGGATATAAACTAATATAAGTAAATTTATTGGGAAGTTATTAATAATATATATATATATAGATATAGATATGATTTTGTTCAAAATCTTTACAATAGGATATATAAACCTCTCATATATGTTATGTAAGTCTATCCTCATGAAAATACTAACGCAATATTATTCATAACTTTAAAGCTTAAATGGCTCCACATATTTATATTATATAGAAAGCAATTCTAATTGATGTGATTCCACCCCTTATCATGCATTAATTAAAATTTAACTTTGAAGGGAGAAAATATAAATTGGGAGCATTGTCAACGTAATGATGGAATGATTCCACCCCTTATCATGCATTATTTAAAATTTAACTTTGAAGGGCAAAAAATATAAATTGGGAGCATCGTCAAAGTAATAACTTCCATCATTGTAAAATTCAAATTCCACTAAGTTAACGTGAAGAATATCCTATGCAGCGACACTTTCGTTTCATTATTTTTTAACTAAGTTGCAGGAAACGTAGGGCAAGGGGGCGTTTCCATACGGAAACGAGTACGAAACGCTGAAACACATGTGGTACGGCCCTGAAACGCGTTTCAGGCCTTACTGCCACGTTTCACGAAACTGAAACGTGGCCAGTACGGCCTAAAATGCGTTTCAAGGCCGTACGACTCACATTTAAGCTTTTTACTTGTGTTTATTTTTATTTTTTATTTGTTTTCTAATTTATTTTTAGGTTATCCTAGTGATTTCTAGTTGCTTTTAGATGTCTGTCTAAAGTTATAAAAGTGAACTTTTGCTCTAGTGTTGATATGCAGTTCATCAGGAAGTTTGAGGCATATGAAGTTCATGGTAATGTTAAAGTCTTAAAGTAAAAGTGATATTCTCCTTTATTTTTCATTTTCATCCTTTTTCTTAAATTTTTAACATTACCATGAAATGACTCAGGATGTTTGAGAGTGGTTTCGCACTCATTGGATTTCATATGGAAAAAATAGAATTTTAGATCTCACTCAAAATCCAACAGCTTATCTGTTTTTCAGGATTTCAGGATTGTGGGGTTGCAATGTTTCCATTGGATTTTACCGTGTACTAGGGTATAGAACTTGTATTTAATCAAGAGACCCAAGTCCTCTATGCAGGGGAGACTCCCAATAATCAAGAGCATGTAGGGTACTAGGGTATGAAACTTGTATTTAATCAAGAGCACTAAGGTCATTCGACTATGTAGGAGGAGACTCCCAATCAAGCATGAGACAAGAAATGAAATTTCTCGTGGCTGATTTTGGATATTTCTATTTTCATTATGTGATCATTCATGAGCAAATGTGATATAAATTTAGAGACTTATAGTTTATGCATTGACAATTGACAATTTTATCATAATGTAGTTAAATTAGAATGTATCATATATGCTTTATGATTGCACATTATTCTTAAATGTCCTAAGATATATATATATATATATATATATATTATATTATTCGCGTTCCCATTCAAATTTGGAGAGGCAGCGATGTCGTATGCTTCCTGTTTCGAACTCATTACCATTTCCCCGTTTCATGCAACCTATTCTTTAATAAATTAGCAAGATATATAAAATAAAATATATATTTTATAAATTTATTTGTGTATTCAAAAATATTGAACAATAGAACAAATCAAATCAATCACTTGATGAGAACCGAAGATTATATTGAAAAAAAACTCTTCTAAGATAAGAAAATACACCCCTTTTTTTTTGTCATGTGCATTACGTTATGCTCACAATCATATTTAATATCTTTTTATATAATATAATGATTAATTTTAGGCGAGCTACTATAATGATTATATACAACTAAATTACTTTTTAACGAACTTATTAATAAATTTTTGTTAAGCTAAATTATAACAACGACGCTAATGATAAACCTTTAGGGCCTTACATTAAAGGCATTTAATGTACGGCAAGCTTTGATTTTTTTAGTTATGAAACGTGAACACTTCATTCTTTGTCGTGAGGAGTCGCTAATCACTTTTCTTCAATAAAAGATAAAAGTAATCTTTATTTTCATTATAGAGTTTTGTTGTATTTAAAGTTATTTTTATTTCAATTACAGTTTTTTATTTAAAAATGAAAATGATTCTTAATATAAACAAAGGGAAATTTATCATATTTATGAATTACGATTTCATATAAATTTATATTTTATAGTTTAGTCAAATATATCTAGTCTCGTGTAAGTTATAATGAGACAAGTTGTATATATTTAAATATTTTCTTATCACAAGTGTTTTATTCTTTTTTTAGGTGGGTTGCTTTAATCGCTCTTTTCAAAATTTCTTTTCACCTTATTCATATATATATATATATTTCGGAAAACATAAAATTTTGTCTGTCAAACCCTTATTTACAGTTCAATAAAGTTGGATATTTCTCCTCTAATCTAAGACGGCAATTATGAATCCTTCGAAATTCAGAATGACCTGGATGTCAAATTATGACCGGGTCTCAGAACGTTTCTTTCCTTTTCATAGTAATATATATATTAGGGTAATGTCTCTAAATTTCATAGGACTTTAATAGTCTTGTTAGACATCTAAAGCGGCAACATTGTTGGGTAACATGGATATTGAGAAGGGTTTATTTCAACATAAGGCACCAAAACAATTAATTCTCTGTTATAGGGAACTGTTTTTTAGAGGTGGGAAACCCATTTTATTGGTTCCCGCGCTCCTAGAAGCTTTGGAACTGTATGGGAACGTTTCTTTTTCAGCTGGAGCTGCAATGGGAGCTTGGGAAAGTTCCAAGAGCTTTGAAGACTCTTTTTTGGAGTTCCAGCGTTCCCTGAGGTTGGGGAATACAAACCCTGACAAATATGTTGAACTACCCACAAAACATGAGTCTTTGTTGAAACCTCCCCAGGAAGAAAGGCCAAAGACATCCTTAACACCAATATCTTTAATTGAAAAACTGGAGCAATTTTTTGATGAGTTAATGAAGCCTGTGGCACCTCAATGTAAGGACGATATCTAAGATGTCATTGCCGATGAGTATTTATTTTATTGTTTATGTATATATATCACAAAAAATTGTGTGCATATTGTATGTGGCAGTGAATGCCTAACCATTAGAGTTGCTTTATTTTTTTCTTAAGAATAACTAGAGAAACATAGGTAAAATTGTTCCTTTGTATTTTTAAGGCAGACTGTTTCAAAGACTGGTCATGTGTTAGAGAACTCATAATGAACTTGACATTT
>APFE030166144.1:82876-103216 GCA_000404065.3 Pinus taeda
TATCTCCTCGCCCACACACATAGCATCATTTGTGTATTGGTCCCATCTCTTGAAAGGCCCCTCCTTGTAACCAAGATCTTTTTGAGATATGAGACAAAGTGTGCTATGAATGTACACTAAGTTCTCTGCCTTCTTTGAGCCCAACCTATTTCTCTTTACCGAATGGATAAAGGAATAAGTACTCAAATTCCTCTCAAAAGATGCAGAACTAGCTACTTGGAATATTAGGGGAAGCCCATTAAATTAATTAAAAATTTAAAAATAAAAACTAAAATGAACTCCAAAGAACCCGATTTTGGGGTTCCAAGTACCGATCATCAGGGTTCTTTATACCTGTCAAGACAAAAGAACCCAAATTTTTTCAATGGAGAACCCGGTTCTTATGGGTTCTTCTCAGAAGCACCCGTACAAGAATCCGGTACTTGGGTTCGAGAACCCGGGACGGGTTCGAGAACCCCACCCCCGGGTTAGGGAACCCGTGCAACATAGCTTTTAGTGGACGAAATTTGTCTAATCTATTGCAAACATCGTTGGCTTTACCAATTGTCGGACAGATGTTGCGTATGATCTTCACAGAGCGAGCGGTAATAAGCAATCCAATGAACTAAAGCTTGGAAAGAAAGAAAGAAGAAAGAAATTATTTTAACATCCACGAGGCTAAAGATAGCCTATGGGACAGATTGCTTCTTCATCTACTTGATGTATTCGGCCCTTTTTCTGTGAAGCTTCACAATAAATGCTCCCGAGTCCCAGCTTTTCGACAAACTCCTTGCTAAATAGATTATCCCAAGAGCTAGCTGCCAGCGTATCTGCATAACTTTTCCTATTGTCTTTGAAGGCCTCATATTCTAAAATGAAATGTTTTGCATACTCTTTCTTCCACACTTCTTTTTGGACTTTTCCAGTGCCCTGTTTCATAACAGAGTTGATGAGAATTAATCCTTAACTGAGCAATAAGAACTTTGGCTCCCCAAGAGATATTGGCCTCTATGTATGCTTTTGGTTGATGACTATGAGTGGGATTAAACACTTCAATATAGTATCTTTTCTTTCTTCATAGCTCCTTATCCCAAGTACGCTTGTGGAACTTATCCATAACAAAATCTTTTATCTCTTTGTTGTTTATGGGACGTGTTCAAACAAATACCCCATTTACTAAAACATTTGTTATTTCGCTGCATCCAAGTTTTTTTTTTTTTTTGTTGCACAATTTGCCATTCAAGACAACCTTAGGCCATCTACCCTCTTCCATTTGCTCAATTTTTTTTAAATACCTTATGATTCGCATCATAGCAATTGCTTCAATATGAGCAGCCCCTGTTTCACTTAACAAGATAGCATAAGGAACTGCACTTTTAATCTTGGATTTGTTTGTAATCAAACGCTTCTGAATTTTCTCAATTTGTCTCCAGTGCATGTCGAATGTATTGCTAGCCCATAGTTCACAACCATAGAGAATCATCGGAATCACTAGAAGCCCAAAAAGAGTTTGAGTGGTTTTAGTCCCTTAACTCTGCCTCTCCACACCTATTTTGAAAAGAATAATATGCTTTCCAACCCCCCAAAGTTCTTTTCTTTCTACAACCATCCCAAATTAGATTTTTGTTGAAATCAATTCCTAGGTATTTGTAATCCGCAACTTCTTCCAGAATGTTGCCTTCAAAGTATAACTTATGCTGGTTATGTTTTCTTGTTTTAGAGAAAACCACTACTTTCATTTTTCTGATATTGACTTGTATCCCCACACTTCTGCAAAAATTCTCAAGATTGTAAGTGCTCTTGCAAACCAAGAGCCGATTTCGCAATCAAAAGGTCATATGCATACAAAAGAAGCCTTATAACAAACTTGCCCAAATAGATACCATCAACCCCTTGCGAATTTAACCACTCCTCAAGCTTGTTGATATATAAACCAAAAATGATCAACTGTGAAATGTTTAGGTCTAAAACCTGCTTGCCCTTTAGCATGCTTATCTCTTTCTTCTGCCCACTTGCTAATTTTATTTTCTAGCATGCTTCCAAATAGCTTTGCAAACAAAGGGTTTATCATGACGGTCTTATAATTGAAGGAATTATTGACATCACCGTTCTTGAAAAGAGGTATTGCCAAACTAGTTGTCCAATCTGTGGGGAGCCCCTGTTGTATGATGTTGTTGAAATTTTTTGTAATGTGAAGTGCAAGGATCTTTGTGCCCCACTTTAGATATTTTGCTTGGAGTTTGGCTAAGTCTTTTGCTTTTCCAACACCCAACTTCTTGATACCCATCTCTACCTCTTGCACCGTGAAGAGTTCAATATCAGTGTTGACCAAGGGGAGAGGGTCAACCTTGGGATCTTTCTCATAAAGTTGTCTTGCATAGTCAAACCATTTAGAAGTTGTAATACTATTTCCAGTTTGTATCTTTATCGGTTGGAGCTCCTTCCAAAATAATTTGGGATTATTTTTCCCAAGGAAGATTAGTTCTTCCCTCCTTGAAACCATGAAATCGACATTTTTCTTGCTTAATAACTACTTGTAAGATTTGAGCTTTATGTTATCTTTGTGTGACTCTTTCCACATTTTCTTTGCCTTTTTGCATTCTTTATCAAACCAAGCATTAACCGGAAAGCAATTTGTTTCAGACTTCTTAATTTTTGCTATTTTGCACTCTGCAAGTGCACATTGAATTAAATGTGTTAATTCATGAATATGAAGGCTGTGAATTGTGATTTTTTCCTTCACGAAGAGCCTCTCTAGCGTTATTTTGAAGGTGTTACAATTTTTTGGAGTCAAAAGAATTCTGCTCTGTAGAAGATTTTATTGAACACGCTGAATTTTTTACTCTAATTGTTTCTTTCCACTCTAAGAGACACTTAAATAAATTTGCTTGTGATCTGATTTTAAGTCCCACGGCTGATCTCCAATCAAAACTTCTTCCATTTTCTCACACAAACCATTGAGCAAATTACATAATCTACTACACTTGCTCCATTGTAAGTATTGCAAGTGAAATTACCAGACTTTGCCCATCTAGTCAAGCTATTATAAATGACTAAATCAAAGGCCCCACATAGAGTAAGCAATTGTTCACCAAAGAGATTGCAGCCCTTATCCTCTGAAATTCTTGCCCACTGATGATTACTCTCTTCTGTAAGCCAAATAGGGTCGCAATCTTCTTTACAGCAAAGAATGCTAGCTTACTTACTTGCAGTCCTAGCATTGAAATCACCCATTATAAAGACTTCATCTAACTGAGAATATGTTGCAATATCTGCTTTTAAGGCTACAAATGGTCAAGCCCTCTCCTCTTGTAGATTTTTGAAACTTGTGGCACAAAATAGCATGCTACAATTCTAATGTGGTTTCCATTTTCTAATATTTTAAACCAAATGAATTGCTTATTTGAGTCTTCTTTTTCTAATTGAATGACACAACCTTATTTTTCTCTCACTAAAACCATGATACCCCCGTGCCCTTTGCCATTCCCTGCTGCCTTGTTCCACACTGCCATCTTCCAGTATCCTTCACAGTGTTGAAAATATCGGCGAGGGTACAAAAAATATCTTATCAACAATATCGACGAAAATATTAGCAAAATATCGGCAAGCATAAAAATTGCATAATATATTCATTTTTTTTCAGATTTTTAAACATATAAAGCAATAACAACATGAAATAAACACATTGTCACATAAATATGAAGAAAACACTGATATATATGATGTCAAATAGAAATGATACATCAAAGGCGATACCAAATCCTGCTGATCCCTAATAATTGTCCATTCAAGGACTCAAATGTGGAGAACCAATACAAAATAACATTACATATATAAAAGTATCTCATCATCATGAGTTATATGTAGCATAACAAATAAAACTAGCAGCTATCTATCTGAAATCACTACCCTCTCCCTCTTTTACGGGAAAACATGATGCGCTGTTTGCCAGGCCTGCCCCTAGTAGTAGAAGGCCCTGACCTTGCCTCTGCACCTAATGTCAAATAATGAGTGCTAGGTATGGAGCTATGCTCTCCTATATCTATTGCAGATGGTGTTGATGTTGATTCTCCCGCAGTGTCCTTGTCCTCCTCCTCCTGCTCCTCCTTTGAGTGTTGCTGCTCCTCCGAGTCCTCCTCCTCTTGCTGCCCTTGTTCTAATGGATCATCTACCACTGGCTCTAACCATGAAGGTGACTCCTCCAAGATGGGCTCCTCAGACTCCACCCTCCACTGAAACAATACATCAATATTGTCTAAGGAAATGGCATCTGGATCCATTGGTGATTCTATTTGCCTCACTCGAAGTTGGATGTTGTAATGCACATACACTAAATCGTTGAGGCGTGCGAACTCCAACCTGTAAGAGTGTCAAAAAAAGTAATGAGGCTTGACTCTTGACTTTTGACACTCGAAGGTCATAAATTAAAAATTAAAAATTACAATAAGTGTAATTGCTCAACTGAAGGCTGAAGCTCAAAGCTATACCTGTTGCGCTTTTTTGCATGTATTTTCTCAAATACACTCCAATTGCGCTCACACCCTAAAGAGCTACATGTTTGACTCAAGATTCATATGGCCAATTTCTGCAAATTTGGTGCCCTTGCACCATAGCTTCACCACCAAATATCTACAACAAAATAATGAAATAAAAAATTCAAAAACTTAAAACATAATTAAACGTTCAAATAAAAGTTACATAATTGAATTTAAAAAAATAGAATTATAAATAAAGAAATTCTAAATTGAAAATTCTAATTTCTAATGAGTGATGACTTGTCACTTACGTGGCATGAAGAGGGTCCTTTCCTTAATAGCATCATCAAAGCCAAATAGGCCAACGCAATCCCGATAAGACTGTATCTCGCGATTGATTTTGCTACAAAGCTCAGGATCAGGTACCATCCTCTGAATATAGGAATGGAGCCCTTCCATCACCTCGCCATCAAAATCAAAGCCGCATTTGTATGAAAATGCGGGGTTGAGTAAGAGTGTTGCTGCATGAATGGGTCGATGAAGCATACCTGTCCACCGACTATCAATCACAACCCATAACATCATTTGCCTATCAAAGCCAACAAAACCCTTGTCTGCATAATAAGAACGAATGGCCTCCTTGGCCCTATCCATGCCCTCATACAAATAAGCCATTGCAGGCTTCTCCCCATCCACCAATCTAAGAACCTTTACTATAGGTTCACTAACTATGCTTGCTTCTTCTACTCCACGCCAAAACGTCTCAGAGTACACCATTTTTGCAATGGCTTTCCTGTCCTGTCCCCGACTCTCCTGTTGTATCTACAATTACGCCAATCATCAGACACAAACATTTGCTTCAGCTCGAACTGACATCGAAGCAAAGGCTGAAGAGTAATAAAGTTTGTGGCAAAACGTGTGATCGCAAGACGCCACAACTCCTTGTTTCTAGTGAACCTCCTCATGAGGCTAAGAACAAAAGCATGATTATAAATAAACTTGGTGATGCTCCTAGCCATATCAACCGCCTCCTTGATGAAGGAGAGTTTCCCCATATCCTCAAGCAACAAATCAAGACAATGTACTGCACGCGGAGTCCAGAACAATGTGGGATGCCTCTCCATAAACATCTTGTCGGCAGACACATAATTAGCTGCATTATCTGTTATGACTTGCACCACGTTCTGCACACCAATCTCCCGAATGAACCCATCTAACAACTCACATATCGTTGTTGCATCTTTGATATGTTTTGATGCATCCAATGATTTAATAAACATGGTACCTTTAGGACAATGTACCAAGAAATTTAGAAGGGTCCTACCCTTCCTATCTGTCCAACCATCAGACATCACTGTGCATCTAGTAACTTCCCATGTCTTTTTCAACTCTGCCAATCTAGAGTTGATGTCCTGCTTTTCTGCTTGAAGAATTGGCCCTCGCAACTCCTCATATGTGGCACTTTTGTACCTTGGGCCCACAACAGCAATAGCATCACACATTGGCTGCCAAAATGGATTGGTTTTGATGATGCTGAGAGGTAAGTTGCTCCAGAAAATACACCTCCCATGACTCTATCTGCTTCTTGCTTCTCCTTTTTTTTAACAAGCGATTTTATGCCAAGTTGTGCTCCAGGTCCTGTTTGTGGAACAAAAAATGTTGACCTCGCACTAGCAGTAGCAGGTGATGATGTGCCAACTTTGGAGCCCCTCCCACTACCCTCAACATCAAAATCAGAAGAAGATACCCTGAAAGATCTACCTACATGTTCAGATTTGTTTCTTTCTGTCATCCTGGTCCCACACAATTTGCATGTAAGATATGCACGATTTGTCCCACCATCAGGGTTCCCATACTCCCAAAATGGGTCCAAGGCTTTTGGCATATTTGTATTTTGTAGTGGGCTAACTCAAACCTAGGGCACCAAAAAAAAGATTGGAATTAGTAACTTAATAAGTAATAATCACATCATTTTACAAAACATTTTTTTTGCTACATTACTTGCAATTTTGCAATGTGAATTGAAAATTGAAATTTCATAAATTCATACATAGAATTTACTTTTAGAAATAGGGAAATGGTAAACCTACCTCACTGTTCACATTGCATAATAAGAAGCTAATTTCTAAGGTGAAGAAATTTTATAGAAATGAACCCCTAATATATAAGAAAATTAATAAATAGCCTCTGCAGTGATGAACTCAAAAAAAATGGAGTTTGCTCTCCAAATATGGAGAAAACTTGAAAACTTAAAAACTTAAAACCCTTGCATTTGCTCATGGGCATGAAAATCTTTTCAAATGGAAAAAAAAATCAAGCAAAATGATTGTAGGCAAATAGGCAAGCAAGAACAATCCTAAAACTAACGAAAAATTCATTAAAATAGGGGTTTATTTAAACATACTTGTTAATGGAAGAAATGAAATTGTCTCACTGTTCTTGAAGCTTAGATCAATGAAATCTTCGTTGTTGGTGGCGATAATAGCTATGGAACGCTCAAACCCTCCTTGGCAACAAGCACATAGCTCTCCCCTTCCTTCTCCAACAATCAGAAATGAAAATGATTCATAAAAAACCAAAATCCGAATTTTATAACCCACACGGATATTTTTTACTATCTCCCGGCAATAAATTAGATCGTCGCGCGATATTTTGCCGAAATATCGGCGATATTTTGGAAATATCATGATATTTTCGGCTCCCGAAAATATCGTGATATTTTCTTGGCGATATTTCGGCTCACCGAAAATATCGCGATATTTTCTCGACGATATTTCAGCTTGCTGAAAATATCGTAATATTTACGAATATCGCTGATATTTCGGCGATATTATCAACGCTGATCCTTCACACAGAGGTGTCTTGCACCCTTCATGCTCATGTGTTTCTATGAGGCAAATTATGTCTCTCTCTTCCGCAATAGGCTCTAACCCAGGTCCTCGTCTCCATGGGTAACTTCTGCAGTCCTAACAAACTAATCTTAAGGAAACCTGGGTATGACTTGATTGCTATTTATTTTGACATGCAAGAGTCACATTTGAGTCTTTGTCCCTGCTTTCCCATACTGACCTTGCTGCTTGATTCCCTGTTGAAGAGTTTGTTGCCTTTTCTTTATTACCATCTTGCTGCTCTGTTTTGGAAGGAGGTCCAAATCATGCTATCACAGCTTTGCCTTTATAAATCCATTCTCTCTTGCCTTCATCTCTCGCTGCCCTAACCTTTAACATTTCCTCCCTCCTTTCCTCCTGTTTTCTTACAGTTAAATCTTCTTCTAGGAAAAAGTGAGAATCCCTCAAGAGGTGCTTCTTGCTTAGAATGATATATTTATCACGCAAGCTAGCCATGATGACTTTTATGGGTCTGCCTCTCTCACCGTTAAAGTTACCCACCCTCCATGCTTGGCATATTTTTCCTTGCCATATCAACTTGTTTTTCAAGAAGTCTCTTGCAAGGTCAAGAATACTTTAATTTTTCCCATAGTCTTTCACCCCTTTAATAATTATGTTTGCTTCTCTATTTTGTCTTTCCTTGCCTTCTCTATCTTGCATGTTCTCAACCTGAATGTTTGTTTCTCCTTCCTTATTAGCAGAACTACTAATAACTTGAGCCCAAGTTCTAGAAACTTTGGTGGAATATCTTTTCTTCTCTTTCTTTCTCTTCATGGTTGTCTATTTGGGCAATCATTTTCCCTTTATCCTGGGATGATTTCGTATTCACCATCTCTGTACTTTCCACTACAGATTTCTTTATGTTTTGCACATCCGCCTTCATGCATTGCTATTCTGTCTTCCCTATTAGGGGAGCTTCCTGTAGCAATGCCACTTGTTCTTTCAAAACTTTATTGCTTTCTGCTAAAGCCTTATTCTCAGCTGTTATTATATGAATTTTATGATTTCTTTTCTGCTCTTTAACTTCTAAAACCTCCAACCTTTGTTTTTCATTTAAAAATTCTTTCACATAAAGATCATATGACCAGGTGAGAGGTGTGGGTGTGGGACTATATAAGGCAGAATCATCAATGACTTTTCCTCTGGACTTCTTGTTCCCATGTGCTTGTAGAGGGGATTTGTTTGAGTGCTTATTGCAAAGGGCTCGAGTACTTTCCTTTTGAGACCATTTTTCCTTGTTTGCCCCCATTTTTGACGGGCTAGTCTTTGTTTTAAAATGCCCCAATATTAATTGGCATTGACCCAAACCCACTTCCCAACTTTGGCAGATGAGGCAATTTTCACTTGTCTTAAATCATTTGTCTCCACATGTTCTGAAATTTCTTGTCTTGTTGTCATGTTTGAATGCATCTCCCGTCCAACCTGTTCCGAAAAATATGTAGGTCTATAAAATGCCAAGATTATTTCGCACTACTCCCCGCTATTCAGGTTATCGTTGCTCTCTGCTTAGGCTACAGGCTGCTCCCTGCTCGTTGCTTGATACTTATGCTACATAAAAGCTCCCTGCTTTCACACTGCGCATTGTTCACTGCTCGTTGCTCTCACTACTCACCACACTATTCGCTGCTCATCAACAAAAAAGTTGTAGAACCCTCAATCTGACATCACTCGACTAGAGAACTGTAATGGCCTCTTACTGCACCAACGCAACAGTTCCCCATCCATAGAACCATGTTAATGAAAAATCCTAGCAACAATTTGTCGATGAATGAGCGGCATCGTTAGACAACCGACTCGATAAGTGGATCTCTTCTTCCTTGACCTCTCAGGATCAAACCAACGACCTGTTACGCAGAAAACACGCTGAATAGAGGGTATTTTATGTTAATAACGACACAAGATTGCGCACTACTCGTGCCATGCATGTAGCTTAACAAGGCTGCCGACCCTAGTCCCAGAATATGCACAAACCTTTCTCACCAAGGTCTCGTGGCCCACCTAGAATCAAGCTTTGCAACAAAGACAGATACACTGATGGACCATGTTGTCATAGGGGTTCTAAAGCTGGATCGTTTTCCCAAAATGTCCAACGGTTTTGATCTCGGAAAAAAAAAGCAATAATCTAGCACCACACATTCGTGTCTGGATTCTTCAAAGTCACAAGCAATAATTCTACACAGTGATCATCCTTTGAAGTTCGATAGTGATTTTTGCATATCCTCTGAATCTGTTTGTCTACTTCCTCATTTGTATAAGGTTTCTTCTAATGAGAAATTAAGGTTTTATGCACTCGCAAACCTTTGATACGAACGAATTGAGGTCATTCACATTACTAGGATTTGTACGCGCGATCTTCCGCCACCTGCCCAAGGGCGTACTATTCAGACATTATTTCCTCCCGCGATAAAAATTGAGATTGGGAATGTAAGTAAAATTGAGATTGGATAAATTTGCAAGGAAAAATTTTTATTTTTTTTTTTGAACCAAGATGAAAGATGTGTATTCCTAGATTACATCACAAGAGCGTAAGAAGCAGAATGGTGCATTGTTACTAATGGCTGCCATCGTTCAGAGAGGAAGAGCTTTGGCAACAAAAGTTACTACAAGTTTTGATTTTGCACTGAAGGTTTTGTCTAACCTGGTGGAACATGTGCAGAGGAAAGACAAGCATAAAAAAATCACCAAATTCAGAAGGGAGTCACAAGAAGTCGTGTGATATTATTACCCCTCGTAATAAGGCGTGGTGAAACTCAATAAACCACCAAGTTAGTGACAACTAATTTCGGATAGTGTCGGGTACTAATGGAGGGAAATTGGTTCTGCAAAACGTCTCGTACCGAGAGACAAATTAATTATGGCTTGGGAGCAGATTGAACTCAAGATTATGTGCTAGTATAGTACTCTTTAGTGTAAAAAAATTAACTAAATTAGCACAACCTATGCAGAGCCTACAAGGTCTGAGGCTTTGAACTTGCTCTAATACCAAAATGTAGTGCCCAAACTATGAAAATCTAACCAGACAATTATGAAATTCAAATGTGAAATTTATACCAAACAGTAACTGGAATTTACTAATTTAAATTGTAGAAGAATACCTAGAATCTGTTGAAGATATTTGGTCTATGGTTGTTCCCGGTGTGTAGTTATCAAACCGCCCTTTTTTCCTCCCAGCCTATATGGGGTCTACTTGTACGGTCCCTAGATCCAGAAGACAAATCTTCTGGCCCCCGTGCACAAAACTCCAAGAACAATCACTCAATTTACCAAATTTCTCTTCACAGATTCCCTTTGTCTATTACTTCTCCACTTCTCTGCATAACCTCCTTTGTCTTTGCTTTCTAGCAAAATTCAGAAATCCTCCTTCCTTCTACTCCTTTGTTTCCCTTCCTCCCTTTATATCATCTCCAATTCCTTCCTCTCTACGCCACCTCTTCACCACCCTTCCATAAAATATTGTCCAATTTTCAGGCAGTAACTATCTTCATTATAGGTGTCAATAGTGTGATCCTTATCTCATATAATTAATTATGAGTTGTAATTCCTTGGTAATGCATTTACAACATATTTATTTTTTCTTGGTTATATAATACGTATATATTATAGTTCCTTTCTAGTTAGCATGATGTGTGTGTGTGTACTTTAGTATAATAAATAATAATTCATTTTTGTTTGTATTATAAATAATAATATATACTATAATCCCTTTTCTTTTGTATAACATGGTTATATCTATATATATTATGCCAGTGGTACACATAATAAGTACTCCACTTATAACTAATTAAGTACTAGTATTTTCGATAATTAATTCATTTATTTTATACTTGGACATTTTGTAGACCCCTTTTAGCTTATATTATACTATATATATTTCCTTTTTTTTGATATATAATTTATATATTACTCTCCTATTGTAGTTTTACTTCTCTTATTATTTTGTATGATACATTTCCTTTACCTTTATTTATATATATTATATATATTATAGATAATAATGGTGACACACTTATGTATCCCACTCAATTTATATTTTGTATTAGACATTTACTTGGTACTTTCCATAATTAATCCATTTACTCGTTACACGAACATTTTCATAAACAGTTAGGGTATACTAGTGCAATGCATACGATCCATGCATATGTAGCTATCATATGCGTGCCTTGTATGCATATTAATTTTCTTATGTTCTCAATATTAGATATGGGTCATTACATGTTGGGGGCTGTCACTCTGATCCCCGACGTCTCCATTCTAGTTATCTCCCAACAACAGGCTATGGGGGGTAGTCCCTATGGAAATGTGAAGATGAAGGACAAGTTGGCAACTAACAAGTTCGAGAGACACAATTGAATGGTCTAGCTACTTGGTTAAATTTAGCAAGACTTAAAGATTGGATTAGATTTAAATGTGAGACCAATGCCTTATGGAGTCAACTTCTTGCTTATTATCAATTGGATGCCAAGTAATCAAATGAACAATCGTTGCTTGGATGCTTGACTATCCTAGATAAAGTGCAAATCCTACAAGCTAGGTGAAATGCAAAATCTTGGTTGATTTTAAGTTATATGTCTATTCTAAGTGTAACCTTCCTCTTAACTATTTTGGAACTAGTCTCTAGAGTAAGTTGTGGAATAGAATCCAACGAGAAGCAAGCAGAGGCTTAATTAACGATACCTCGCCATGTGATCTCACCACCCAATGCATTTGGCGTCGCAAAGCCTATGACTCTGACAACTGCAAGGTCATCGTGTTAACCACTAAAGAGGTGCTAAGCCCCAAGTTAAATTGAGTAAGGTGGTATTATTCTCTATCAACCAAGCTTATTCTTGGAGGTAAATTATTAATGCAAGAGTCCCTAGTATGGAAGTGCAAGAGATGAATGCTCTTAACGTGAGATTACTTAATTTGTTAAGTACTTAATGACAATGATTTTTAATTAAGAACAATAAGGTACTTAAACAATAAATGAATAAACTCTCAACCACAAGAGAAACTGTTTGAGTTTAACAGTGTTAAAGAAATGCGGCAATAATATAAATAGACAATAGCTCAAAGAAAAAATTAATGCTACTTAAGACAATTAACAATCTCCAAGATTATAATTAATAAATCACCAATATTCCACTTAGATACGAAAGAGAAATTTAAATCTCTTATCACAATTATGATCAGAATAGCATTCACAATAGATATCCAATTTAACAATGAGTAATGAATCCACTCAATGATAATAATGTCAATAAGAAATTAAGAGCATTAATCCACAATGTCACTTAAAGCAATTAACCAATTAAACACTTATCAACTTGATTAGAGCACTTGTGTGAATGCAAGAGTGTAAAAGGTGTCAATGACTAAAATTAAGCCCAAATCGCTTCAACCATGAATGATTATGAATTGTAAAATTTCCTTACCCAATTTTAGAGACTTATATGTGATTTATGATCGCTACAACCTTTTATTCATAGGTCTGCAATTTTATATTAACAGTCAAGAAGTGATGCAAGATGCCAAAGATAAGCCAGAAAATCAATGCATTTAACTTCCAATGATATTCACTTGATTATAGGACTGCTTTGACACTATAGATCATATTTATTATGCTCAGATCAAACCTCAAAATGATGTATATCAGATCTTGTAATAACTCAGAAAACCAATGATTTAGTGCTTAATAAACCAACAAGATGCCTAAATATTAATGCCAAATAAGCTCCAATGATCAGCTAATCAATTTGAGTGATTTTTAGATGATATTTAGTCAATTTTGATGATTCTTATTTAGTTTATATGACTACATAAATGGTTGTAGCAAACATATCAGATCTGGAAATTGCCCAACAGTCCTCAGAAAATAAATTATATGAAATCAATTTAACCACGAGATTGATGTTCAATGCCTTAAGTGACTTGTTAATGAATTTAGGCTTATTTTATGTGTGTTTATGCTCTGAATACACCGTTGTAACAATTATATCAAACCTAAAACTTTCAGATCAGAGCTCTGCAATTTCAAATCAGACTTTGAAAATTATATGACAGTCAACATAAAACAATAAAATTGATAGATCAAATCCTTGTAATTTATTTTGATGTCTTGTATGAGTTATTAGCGTAATGTATGGGTTCTTTAGGCTTGTATTATGATGATCATGCCACTATTATATCAATTTATCAGGTTTGATATAAATTATGCAGTGAATTAAATTGAGAGATGAAGATAATAGAAACAAATCCCAAGGCCTAATGGCCTAGGCCAAGTTTGGAGATGTGAGAGAAATCACTTTTCAACACCGGCACTCATAAAATGTTAACTCAAAACCCAAATATCGTACCTTTATGGCTGTTGCAATCACAAATTATTAGAGATAAAATGTCAGTCCCTTGAAGAAACCCTTGTTTGCAATGAGCCTAGCCCTTATAGGGCTTACGACCTTCTTAATTCTTGCAAAATAGATCCCAAACACTAGCATTTTAGGTTGGGTAAAGGCTAGGGCCTTCAAAAAATTGGTTTTTTCCCCAATTTGAAAATAAGCAACTTGCAAAAATGGGCTCAAAAACTCTAGACATCTAGGGTTTTTAAGGGTTGGAAACTTTAAAAGTTTACTCTGTTCTTTGATCCCTTGAGAGATTTCACCTGTAAAAATAAAAAGAAATTTTCCCAAAAAACCCAATATATACAAAAATAATATAAAAACTCCAAATCTCAGTGGTTGCAAAACAAGTGATGCAGGAGCATCCGGACACCTCAACGAAAGAAAATTAGAAGATGAAGACATGTGGATGACCACATGGACAGCCAAGGCAATCTTGCTCAAGATTCGGTTAAGGAACTAATTTTAGTTAGAAAAATCAGTTAAAACTGAATGTGTTATAAAAAAAAAGAACTAAAAGATCTTGAGTGAATCAAGAAGAGGAGAAGAGGAAAAAAACCCTTTGCGTATGAATGAGGGCAAAATGTAGTCGATGGAGAAATTTTGGATTAAGGCTGAGATGCCTTAAAACTGTAAACACTGTTTGTAAATAATAACAATGCGTCTTTTTAGTTGATATGGAAATGAGCCTTGTGAATTTGTGTCTGTTCTGTGTTTTTTGTTTCTTTTGAATGCAGAAGTTTAGTAGAAAAAGAAAAGTAATAGGGATAAGTTAATGGACTAACAGTTTATGCGAGACCCAAGTGAGATTACTTGGGAAATGGTGGACAAGAAGCTTAAAGAGATAATTGCTGCTCGTGGACGGAAAGGGAGAGGAAGGCTTGAGCGATTCCAATTACTAACATACCTGACAAGGGTTGCAAAGACCCCGGCGCAGAAGTTAGAGGTTTTGGTCAACGTTGTATCTGCACAGTTTGATGTAAACCCTAGCCTCAGCACACACATGCCGATTCCTGTCTGGAAGAAATGCGTTCATAATATTCTTGTCATGCTGGATATCTTGGCGCAATACCCCAAACATAGTTATGGATGATTCAGTGGAGCACAATGAGAAGGAGACTCAGAAAGGAACGGATTATCAGGGAACAATTCGAGTGTGGGGTAATATTGTTGCATTTCTGGAACGCATTGACAATGAACTCTTCAAAAGTTTGCAATGTATTGATCCCCACACTAAGGAGTATATTGGGAGGCTCCGAGATGAGCCTTTATTTATGGTCCTTGCTCAGAATGTTCAGGATTATATTGAGCGGGTCCAAGATCTGAAGGCAGCCGCAAAGGTGGCCCTAAAACGTGTAGAACTCATATACTATAAGCCCCAAGAGGTATATGAAGCCATGAGGAAATTGGCTGAGACCCAAACCAGGACTGAAGTTGCATCTGATATTGATTTGGCTGCAGCAGAAAATGGAGACATGGATGTGGATGAGGTTCGATGTGCTGGAGTGATATGGATGCGGGAAAGATTAAAGACTAGTTGGAAGCGCTCACGAGAAGGTGAGATGCGATTCAGAAAGGCTTTGTGGGCCCATAACCCACAGGTCCCAAGATCGGACGAAAAAATCTTGAAAATGAAGAGACCCTGAATTGGTTTCCAGCAAGGGGGTCTCCTCGTTTTCATCAAGTGGTATCAGAGCGGGGAAGATTTCCTGCGGAGAAGAGTTTTGCATGCAAAGAGGTACCAGGAAGAAGAGGTACAGTTTGTTTGTTTGTAGTTTTTTAATTTTGTGAAGGTGAAGATTGCAGCAAACCTAGAGCAGGAGTGCTCAATTGGTTCGAGAGGAGAGAACCGCGGAGATGCCGAGAGGACTAAGCTCAGGAGAGAAGCTTGGTAGGGCATCTGGTAGCAAGGAGGACTTGCTATGGCAGAGGTTTGGTTGCAGCTCACATAAGACAGTTCCACTGAAGAAGTGAAACAGTGGGTAGAATTGCTAATGACAAAGAAAAGCGACAAAGAAAAGCATATGACCAGGAGGTCATAATTTTGTACCTCGGGAGCATATGACCAGGAGGTCATAATTTTTTGTACCTCGGGAGTCTGATGCAGGAGCATCCGGACACCTCAACGAAAGAAAATTAGAAGATGAAGACATGTGGATGACCACATGGACAGCCAAGGCAATCTTGCTCAAGATTCGGTTAAGGAACTAATTTTAGTTAGAAAAATCAGTTAAAACTGAATGTGTTATAAAAAAAAAGAACTAAAAGATCTTGAGTGAATCAAGAAGAGGAGAAGAGGAAAAAAACCCTTTGCGTATGAATGAGGGCAAAATGTAGTCGATGGAGAAATTTTGGATTAAGGCTGAGATGCCTTAAAACTGTAAACATTGTTTGTAAATAATAACAATGCGTCTTTTTAGTTGATATGGAAATGAGCCTTGTGAATTTGTGTCTGTTCTGTGTTTTTTGTTTCTTTTGAATGCAGAAGTTTAGTAGAAAAAGAAAAGTAATAGGGATAAGTTAATGGACTAACAGTTTATGCGAGACCCAAGTGAGATTACTTGGGAAATGGTGGACAAGAAGCTTAAAGAGATAATTGCTGCTCGTGGACGGAAAGGGAGAGGAAGGCTTGAGCGAGTAGAATTACTAACATTCCTGACAAGGGTTGCAAAGACCCCGGCGCAGAAGTTAGAGGTTTTGGTCAACGTTGTATCTGCACAGTTTGATGTAAACCCTAGCCTCAGCACACACATGCCGATTCCTGTCTGGAAGAAATGCGTTCATAATATTCTTGTCATGCTAGATATCTTGGCGCAATACCCCAAACATAGTTATGGATGATCAGTGGAGCACGATGAGAAGGAGACTCAGAAAGGAACGGATTATCAGGGAACAATTCGAGTGTGGGGTAATATTGTTGCATTTCTGGAACGCATTGACAATGAACTCTTCAAAAGTTTGCAATGTATTGATCCCCACACTAAGGAGTATATTGGGAGGCTCCGAGATGAGCCTTTATTTATGGTCCTTGCTCAGAATGTTCAGGATTATATTGAGCGGGTCCAAGATCTGAAGGCAGCCGCAAAGGTGGCCCTAAAACGTGTAGAACTCATATACTATAAGCCCCAAGAGGTATATGAAGCCATGAGGAAATTGGCTGAGACCCAAACCAGGACTGAAGTTGCATCTGATATTGATTTGGCTGCAGCAGAAAATGGAGACATGGATGTGGATGAGGTTCGATGTGCTGGAGTGATATGGATGCGGGAAAGATTAAAGACTAGTTGGAAGCGCTCACGAGAAGGTGAGATGCGATTCAGAAAGGCTTCGTGGGCCCATAACCCACAGGTCCCAAGATCGGACGAAAAAATCTTGAAAATGAAGAGACCCTGAATTGGTTTCCAGCAAGGGGGTCTCCTTGTTTTCATCAACAAGGGTTAGAAAAAATTATTTACAAAAACTTATCTTACAAAAATAATTTACAAATTGTATACAAATATACATGCTTGAGAGAATTTTTGAAAATTAAAATTTTTGTAGATCTTAAAAATGGCTAGATGTATTTCGAAAGATAAATGTCAAACCATAGCCATAGAGAAGTAAAAAATCACATAAAATACTCATAATCCAAACATAGTTGACATGTGCCCATAGTTTGTGAGCTTAGAGCCCAAACACTAGGGACCCTGCAAACACTGTATATTTTTTCAAGAAGAAATTGCTAGAACATACAATTGAATCAAATCACCTAAAATAAGCCCAAAACTTACCAATAAAATATTCCTATCATCTACAAATGAAATAAAGATTCAATTAATATTTGAAACACAATATGGTAATGTTCGTACCCAGCACATATCACAAATCAGTGAGACAAAGACACCATGAACTGAACCCCAAAGTCTTTTATTATGATGATCAAAATGTTCTCAGCAAGACAATGATTTTACACTAACTTTAATAAAGTTACATTAAAACAGAGTTCAAGATCAAGATGAAAATAGAAGAAAAAAGTCTTCTGTTTATAGAGAAATTCCTCCAAATGGAAAATAACGGCTAGTTGGCTTGATCTCTGTCAAAATAATCTCGGTCATCAATAAATCTTTGATTATCTTTTAATCTTTGTTGTTGATATAATTATTTTTGTGGAATTTTTGAATTTCTCATTAAAACCACTTCTTATTAATTCAAAATAATTATTTGAACTAATTTCCTCAAAATTTGACTTTGACTTAACTACCAAGGTCCAAAGGTCCAATGTTGCTTAAAATTTTCAATATTCCCTTAGTGGGGGACCTCCAAAATTTGATTTTTTTAAGACTCACGAATTTTTCCACTTGAAGAATTTACTTTCTTTAACATTTTACTTTTTGACTCTAATCAATTAATTTTCTGGCTTAGAATCTAATTTTATTTTTGCCAGAAAAATTAATTAATTGACACTTGAGTGGGTTAATTATTTTTCCATCTTCAAATATTTTAGCGTGGTGTCTAAGTATGAGAGACCATGCTCTAAAATATTTTTTACATAAAATATTACAATAATTCAACCCTCAAAAGGGGAATACTCGCTTGTTATAGACCTTCAAATAATTTATCCAATTCTGCGACACAATATGATTTAGTAGATCAAGTGACTTTTAATAAAATAATTTACTCAATTAATTTAAATTATTCCCAAATCACTTTTATAGAAGGCTCTACTAGAACACTAGGACTTACCTAAAACTTTGACGATAAATCTCACCCTAACTTTAGGGTGAGGCTGGAGGGAAAAACTTTGTCGATCATTTGTGTCGATAATGAGTGAGATGAAAAACCTTCTAGGTTTAAATTCGTCGCCAAAATAATAGGCTTACCTAGATTGTTACATAAATACACAGTTTTACTCGCATCATTTACATTACAAATTTGTAGAATGGGTTTATAATCACTCAAAACGCTGCTGGCTCATGATCCTAATCTTTGAAAAAAATTGGCACAACTGCGTCCTTGGAACTTTGACAAAATGCATGCAACACCTCTAAAAATGTAGCACTGTTACAAATAGCAATCCACTCCAAAACTGATGAAAAGACCTGTGCATCAATGTGATTATTTGATGTTGTTAGTTTAGAATTTTTAATTGAAAAAAAAAAATTGTTTTTTTAGTTCTTTTAAAAGTTTGTTGCTGTTTTCCCCAATTTTTCCTATATCTCAAGTTCATGACCCTTGGTGATATATTGCTGATACCAGTGATCGCAAAATTTAACAAGATTAGGCTTTCCACTTCAAGAGTCCATTCAGAAATACCATTTGGGTCACGTTATGTAGCAATTTAGATTGCCTGTATCTGGCACTCAAGAAGATTTTTCGCTTGACTTTGCCAAAAGTGTAAATTTCTTTGTGAATCTTGCACTTGCATCAGTAATAGAAAATTTTGAAGTAAACAAGAGCCACCTAAATTGTAAAAACACATATATTGGCATTTTTATATAAATATGTACAAACACTGATCTCTTGGCATTTTGATATAAATATGTACAAACACTGATCTATTGGCATTTTGGATCAGATGTGAACAACACAGACATAACGAAACTCAGTTACACCAAGTGGTATGATCACTCCCAAAGTTGTTAACATTTTGTTTATCATCACAAGTCATTGAATTTTTATTAGTCTCTTAGAAATCATAACTGTTTCACTTTTATTCAATGTGTATGAAATAAGGGATCAAGATAAGTGCCTTCTAATTTATATCTATTATAATGTTTAGATACTAGTAAATCATAAATCTGTATAAAGGAGGATGGCTCTGTCCTTGGACCTAATTGATGGGATTTGTTTTCCTGAGTAGATAGCAAGGCTAGAGAATGAGTTGATGATGGCAAGAAGGAAGTTTGCACAACTGAGATCTTCTGTGGAACTCCAGAATAAAAAACAAGCAAAAAGTTTGGGGTATTGAAATCTAATCTACTTTTTATGTGCAATTCTGGGGTTCTTTTTTGTGACTGTTTTCCTTTTCATATTTCTAGCTTCTTTGTTTGTGGACTTGTTGAAAGCATTTGCTAACTTCCATATCAATTTCAGTCATGTTACTCAACCAGCTGTTGCCTTTAAACTGCAGGATGGATTGAATCTCAGGTTACCAGCTATGCAAGATTGGTTGACCCTTGAACATTTTTCAAGATGTGATCATTCCAACAGAACAGGATAATTAATAAGCCCTGCATTTAGATCATTTGTACTTGTGTCTTATCTCTTAAGTGATGTTTCACTTTTTTGAAGAATATTAATTACTAATCATGTAAGACTGATCTTTATCCCCCTTGCATGTTTGATAGTTGTACCCGTTTGGTCATTAATGATGTTAGCATATTTGGATGGAAAAAGTAGCCAACTACCTGTTAAAATGAAGGTGGAAAACGCTAATGAGCATCATATTTACTGTATTCTATCTATAATCAGGATAACAATATTTACTTTTAGCCCACTATGGTACACATCAAATACTCATTTACATGTCATGACTGTCAATATAGTAGTACTAGTAAATGCCATCCTACTATGGTACACATTGCCAAATAATATTATCATAGTATAACATGAGCACGAACACTATTACAGATCAGAAATGTG
>APFE030166145.1:0-12642 GCA_000404065.3 Pinus taeda
GCCTGTAGGTTGTTGTCATATTCATAAAATTGAAAATATTTGTTCATATTGATGATCTAGGCTTACATGGTTTCTTCGACTTCACCGTCGAATGTTGGGGGTTTGATTTTTCTAAATTCCCCATGCAGTTCTAGATTTTGTTTCTTATTTTTCCTTTGGTTAGAGACATTACTCGATTCCTCCTCATGCTTAATTTTTCTACCATCAATATCATGAGTATGAATTCCTTTTGGAGTGTTTTCTTCTCGCTGTTGATGTTCCTCGTCATCTCTAATTATGTGGTCAAGACTGGGTCGAGAAGTTCGATGATTCTATCTGTCTGAGAGACTTTAAAATTATCTCATGTTCACGCATTATTCTTTCATTGTCCATTCTTAACCGAGCCATTTCAGCTTGCAATTGTTCGATAGTTCCAAGCAACATATTGGTTTTACTCCACTATTCTGCTCCAAACTACACTCACATTTCTGGGATTGTGGCAGAAATTCGTATAGAACTCGATTCTATTGTTTGCCTTGGTGGAATTAGGCCTGTTGTCACACAAAGGTTCTAGGCACCATGACAACGCTGAGAGTAAGGGTTGTCACTCTAATCCTTCCTCACTCTATTTAGACTCTCTCCTAGAGAAGTCAAGGGGGTAGTCCCTAAGGTGAATGAATGAGAATAACCTGTGAAAGAATGGCTCTAGGAGACCTAACGATGGAAAACTTGATGAATTTAGAACAAATATTGGTCAACTAAGATTGATAGATAAAGTAATTAATTCAAATAAGACACAATAATAAGAAAGAAATGATTTTAGACCAGTTCCTTTGCATTCAATTAAACATAGACCAAACAAAAGCAAGTTATCTCGAGCAAATTATAAAAGTGGAAAAGTGACGATCATGAACAATTAAATGTCAACACCCAAAAATTTGTCATGCATGATTTTCTAGCAATTAAATCCTAGATCATAGAAGAATTTATCTTTCTCCTATAGTCAATATGATTTTTAAAACATTATTCACACTTGAAAATAGAGAAATCACTACCATTAAAATTTTACACTTAACACCAAAGACACCGAGATACTTTAAATTTGAATTTAATTATCCCTTAGGTAACGTTAAGATTATGAAGCAAGTTTAATGTGGCAAATGAATTTTTAATTTGACTAAAAAAATCAAATAAAATACTTCAATCAAATTTAATTTTTTTATGGGAAGTAGGCCACCAAACAAATAAAAAAATTTAAAATAGGAAAGCTTAAGTTATTCTTTTGATTTATTTCATTAGCATTCAAAGTCACCAAAAACAAAACAAAAATTGGATTTAAAATAAAAAAGTGAATCTAGGAGCTGACCAAAGTTAAAATTTAAATTAAAAAAAAAAAAAAAAATCGAAAAAGAAACTAATCGATATATCTAACTAAACTAACCTAAGATAAAAGAATATAAGAGAAACCTAAACCTAACGCATAATACAAATGAAAAAAAAAATTGAATTTTCTTGGTTTGTCTGCAGTTTTGGGCCGATGATGGAGAGAGAAGGACGATGGATGAAAAGGTGATGGAAATGGATGAAGTTGTAGGATGGAGAGGATGAAGACTACGAGGCAAGGGTAAGGCAACGTGATGAAGAGCTATGAGGGTTGCGCGAAGAGGAGTAGTGGCGGAGAAAGTTGTGGGTCAAGACAGTGATCGAGGAGGATGTTGGTGGCCACCCACCTATGCCATTTGGACCCCCACCACTGTTTCTTTCAACTCTTCAGTTTCCTAAATTGTAGCAAAATTTACTATTTTTAGCAGTTTTTTAGGTCCTGAACTTCTACAGCCGTTTTCAGGCCCTAAACAAAGTTTTTTTGGAAATCTGGGGGCAACATGTGTCCATGGATCGATGTTTCCCTTCCCAAAGTGTTAGTGCTCAGATAGATCTTTCTAACGAGCTATTGTATGCATCAAACAGAGATTGTATGCCAAAGTTACGACCCTGGGAAATTGATGTACCTATTTACCCAAACAGGGCCCACAATTTGGCATTTCATCTTCTAGGGTTAGGTTTCGGGATGTGAAAGGTTTTCTGTTGTTTCTAAATAATAAATAGGCCTTTGAGCCTCATTGTAACAGAGTTTAGAATAGTTAAGAGGCATCTATCGACCACATCTCTTCTCAGAGACAAGCTACCATCACCCTAGTTGGTTTATTTCCATTTCTGGTTGTAAGCATATTTTAGTATTTTCCATCAATGAAACGAAGTATTATTTCCACTGCATCTTTGTGTATATGGTTATCTCTGTATTTTACTGCATTCGTGGTTAAATCCGGATCAGTGGTATCAGAGCGGTTTGCTTTTTCTCTGTTTTTCTTTGCATGTCCCCAACGAGGTCGTGATATAAGGAGTTAGGGCTTGAACTGGTTGAATCTTTGCAAGACCAGCCTCGAAAATCCCGACGACCTCCCATGGTGGATGAGAAGAAAGATGAGGGCGCAGGAGATCCTATCAAAATCTTGCTCGAAGAAGCCCTCTAGCAACAATAGAACGCGATGGTGGACAATTTTTGCAGAGATCCTTCAGCGGCTACCTAGAAGCGACGCCTTAGCTTCCAGCGGCTACTCTGGAAATGCCACGCCATTTAAGGTACAATTTAATTTTGAAATCCCCATATTTGAGGGTCAGATAGACGTAGATGCGGTAGATAAATGGTTAAATCTGCTAGAAGGGTATTTTTCTGTTCATGAATTTTCAAGTCGAGAAAAGATTGTTTTAGCTCTTCTCAAAGCAGCCCCCCACGTCAAGGGTGGTGGGGAAAGACCTAACTTGTTGATAGAGGATGAAAGGCACAGACTCCTATTTTCAGCCGCACCCACTTGGGATTCATTCTGAGATGCCATTCAAGGAACAATACTACCATATCAAAAGCTATGAGGAAAAAATTACATCAAAGGGACCACACTGCGCCCAGGGCTGGCGACCAAGATGTTCCAGAGTTCCACAAATTTTATACCCTTCCACTCACAGTGGGTATCCAAGATTTGAGCTGCATCTGGTACTCAATATACCGCGGCTGCCTACACAGATACAATACCGAGGAAGAGATGATTTTCTTGAACATTTCTCCCTCACTCGGCACAAGACCATACTGACACACTTTTCAAAATTCGAGAGAAAAGTTAAACAGAAGAAGCAGACTTTGGATCTGCAAATCTGAAGCCCAAAGGACAAAGCCAAGGCGGGGTGACCCAAGACAACTCGTTGAAGCTGCAAGAAAAGAACAACACCACGAAACCGAAGAAGGACACAGGAAAGTGGTGTGAGTTCCACAAGAGTCCCACTCATAACACAAGTGAGTGTCGGACCAAGCAGTCATTGGTGGCCGAGTTGAAGGCTTCTGAATCAGATGCATGTTCCAACCCTGAGTCAGAAGCCGACGAGGGGAATGGAAAAGGGAAGAAAATCATTGATCTGGATCCCAGCGCCACTGTTGCTATTGCCAAGATCCAGAAAAATGAGCCTGAAGATCCAGAGGAGGGGAAACGTCTTTTCCACTCACAGATGTGGGTGAAGGGTTTGCCGGTACAATTCATTATCGATAGTGGCAGCCAAAAGAACCTCATTTCAGTAGAGGTCGTGAAGTGGTTGGGCCTACCGACTACACCGCACCCACAGCCGTATAGTATCGGGTGGCTTCAGGAAGGACGAGATCTCAAATTTCGCCAGCAGTGCCGCCTTCCCTACAACATCAAACCATTCACATACGAGGTATTGTGTGATGTTACACCTCTAGATGTTTGTGATGTAATATTAGGCCAGCCAAAATTGTGGAGGCGACATGCTGTGTATGAGTCAAGTCCTCATGTTGTCATTATTTCTTTGGGTGATTCATTATATAGGATACCAGAGGTAGCCCCACCTACTGCCATGTCTTTGATCACTGCTAAGAAAGGCAGCAAGCTCATCTCCCAGACTAGGAAATTCATCTGTCTGGTTTGCTCCCAAAGTAAGGGGAAGATCATTGCTACATCCATGACCCCCGCAAAGGGTTCCTCCACGCAGCAGTAGCAGCAACAAAGGGATATGGTCATGAAATAACACAGGAACAACTTCTCCTCACCCACAGGGGTACCACATAAGTTTCAGGTGGGCGACAAAATTTGGTTACATCTGCAGAAAGAATGCCTTACAAGACCCCATTAGAAGCTCCGACCACTCTGATATGGTCCTTACACTAGTACCAAGGCTATGGGCGACAATGCTTTGAAGCAGAGCATTCCTCTATTCCTTCACTTGCACCGAGTGTTCAATGTGGACCATCATCGACCTTGCTTCCCACCATTTCTAGACACATCAAAGATTGCAGAACAGCTCATCAGCAACCCAGCTCAGCAGAAGCTTCCTCATCTCAGGGAGGAACTCAATGCAATGGGGACCATTGCTTCCTAAGTGGGGAGGAATGATCCAGGTGGATGTTGGTGGCCACCCACCTATCCCATTTGGACCCCCACCATTGTTTCTTTCAGCTGTTCAATTTCCTAAATTGTAGCACAGTTTACTATTTTTAGCAGTTTTTCAGTTCCTGAACTTTCGGCGCCGTTTTGAGGCCCTAAACGACGTTTTTTCAGAAATCTGGGGGAAACATGGGTCCATGGACTGATGTTGCCTGTCCCAAAATGGTAGTTCTCAGATAGATCTTTCTAACGAGCTATTGTACGCATCAAACGGAGATCGTATGCCAAAGTTACGACCCCGGGAAATTGATGTACCAATTTACCCAAACGGGGCCCAGAATTTGGCGTTTCGTATTCTAGGGTTAGGTTTCGGGATGCGAAAGGTTTTCCATTGTTTATCAATAATAAATAGGCCTTTCAGCCTCATTGTAACAGAGTTCAAAACAGTTAAGAGGCGTGTAGCGACCACATGTCTTCTCAAAGACAAGCTACCATCGCCCTAGCTGGTTTATTTCCATTTCTGGTTGTAAGCATATTTCAGTATTTTCCATCAATGCAATGAAGTATTATTTCCGCTGCATCTTTGTGTATATGGTTATCTCTATATTTTATTGCGTTCCTGGTTAAATCTGAATCAGATAGAGTAGTAGAAGGCGAGGGTAAGGATTGCCTTTTATATTTGGAGGGGATAGGTCTAGCAGTGAGGGTTTGTGATAAAGACTGCAGGTGGAGTTTGATGGATACACATAGGAAGAAAGCAAAGAATGATGGTAGGTTTCGATGGCAGGAAAGGGGTGATGGGAAATTTCAGGTAATGGAAACTGTGGAGAGTGAACGGAGTGGATGACGGTTTAAGAAAAAAATAAAATAAAAAACATAGAGAGAGATTAAGGTCGATGGCATTGGATTTCGAATGGTGTTGTGGAGGTTGAATGAAAAGAGGGAGTCGAATATGGTTTCCGGTTTGCAAGTAGGAATAGGTGATGTTTTTGCAAGCAACAAACAAATTCAAAATTTTCTGCTAGCAAAACCCCAGGCAGCAGAGAAGTGGTAGCTAGAAAACCCTTAAACAGATTTTTAGAAATTCTGATTAAAATGTTGAATCATCTTCCTTCAGATTTATCCTGGAAACCCTTATGAAAATTTCTAGATCCAAGAATTTTTAAACCCTTGGACTGCAAAAAGTTTGAATAATATCCTTGGAAAATTATTTTGGTAAACCCTAAAGATCTAGATCTTTCCTTCCAGGGCCTAGATCTAGACTCTACACAAATTTCTTCCTCAGATCTGTAGTTGCATGACAACAAGAAAATACCCAAACGATATATACAATGATGAAAACTAAAACCTAGCAAAGCCCACGTTAGAAAAATAATTACAAAATTTACAAACTACAGGCTCTAATAAGCTAAATCTATCAATATGCCTCATAAAAAAAGGAAATAATTTTTTTAAATTTTAAAGAATGTGCTAACTCGAAACCCTTCATGTATCACAAATAAAATATTATGATAAGCATGGAGCTAATTTAGCTCGGATTTTTAGAAAACACGGATCAGGTGTTGGTTGATCCAACTAAAAACTTTCCCTAACGCCCGAGGATCTAAAAATCAAGAATTCTTTGCAAAACTCAATCCAAGCATCAAAATAGAGTGAGAAAACAAGAATAAGATTTAGACAAATAGAGATACTCGCTATTACATTAAAAAAAATAGATTATTATTCAAACCTCTTCTGAAGCATACATGTACTCAAATGAATCTTCAAAAGCTATCATCAATGGCTTTAGAAAAAATTATGCATGAATATAACACATCTTACAGTATCCCATGAAGAGTAACACCAGCAGAATTTAACCCCAAATTCTTTCTTTATTATCGAGAAAAATGATTACACTAGAGCTTTTTGCTAACCACACGACTCAAAGGTCGGATCCATCAATTAACAAATGACTTCATATTTAAAGATAATTCCTCCAACATCTATTTTGAGTGATCCTTGTGAAAGAAATATCAACTGTTGATGAAGATTAAAATTTCTTTTAATCTCATCCATCGAAATATTTAATGCTTGAGAAAATTCAAATTTTTCAATTAAATTCATTTTAATTAACTCAAAAATTAAACTTTTGGGTTTATTTCCCCAAAATTTCGATTTTGACTTAACCCCCAAGGATCAAAAGTTTAAAATTTATCAAAATAATTAATTTACCTTAGTCCCGAGACATTTAAAATTTATTTTTTAAGGACCGACGAATTTTTCCTTTGGAGAATTTAAATTCATCTAAAACCTATAATTAATTAAATTTCTGGCTTAGGATTTAAATTAAAACTTAACTAATTAACCTATGAGGGGATAAATTACTTTTCCAACCCTCAAGACACTTTACATCATTATTTTCATGTTTTTTACATCATAACAAGGAAAACCCATTTGTAATAGACTCTCACAGACTATCCATTTTTGCGACACAAATATAATCCAGCAGACTACACAATTTGTAATAAAATAACCTAACCAAATAGTTAGGATTATTCTGAAATTGCTTTTACATAGACTCCATCTAGAACACTAGGCCTCACCTAATATCCTAGTGACAAAATTTATTCCATCTTTGGGGTAACGTTGGAGAGAAAAATGTTTCCAATTATTTGAAAATGAATCGGTGAGATGAAAAACGTCCTAGAATGGATATCGTCACTAGAAAGGTAGGTTTACCCAAGTCGTTACATACATGACATGGGTATGCTAATATTATTTACGTTATAAACATGCAGAATGGGTTTACATAACATATTGGAATTCATGTTGATGATGATATTTGTATGACATGAACACATCGATCAGGCACTATCCCTTTTGCGAAAAATGGGGGTGTACAGCTATGGGTCCTTAACACGTAACAATCAACGGGACCTTCAGCTCCTCTACTAATGATCCAGATTTAAACAGGAATGCAAAAGATTACAAATATAACAATAAATACAAAGATGAAGTAGAAATAACACTTCATTTCGTTAATATCAAATACTGAAATATGCTTACAAACATAATGGAAATAAGACTAGATCGGGTGATGGTAACTTAACTATGAGAAGAGATGGGGCAGTTACATGCCTTTGAACTGTGTTACAATGAGGACTAAAGGCCTATTTATTGTTGAGAAACAATGGAAAACCCTAAACATTAAAAAACGTAACCTGAGGAGATGAAGTGCCAAACCATGGTGTTATAGACATTTTTGGGCACTTCAACCCCAATCACAAATGTCCATAAACTGAGCGCTCTTAAGTCCCTAAAAGTGTTGCTTCACTGCCTAAAGAAACAAGGTCTACTGATTACATCATCTCCCAGAAGTTCTCCACTGAAAACTACTCATAAATGGTCAAAACTAGACCATACTGAAAGCTTAATGCAGAGGGTGCGATGCATATCACCTTCCCAATGTACAAGGTGTGATGCATACTATTTTTCTCCTCTGTAGGGTGTGATGGTTAGGAATGAACAAATGGCAGGGATAAAAATGTGAGATGGAAGATCATGGAATCTTCCAGAAGCTTCCCCTCTGACACTTGCCACTCCATTTTCAACCAGGGATGAGTAAGAGATCATCATTCTCCAAGTGGAAGCAGGAACTATTAGAGAGAGGACACTAATCAAGATCCCAAAAGATGACTCACCTCTCTGTAGTGATCTATATATGGATCCCTCATCACAGAGATCCTGAGGCTAGAATTTTGTATCTTATAGAGAAGTGTTGTTGGTATTCTGGTGTACATTCATAGTGTTGGGTGACCTAGCTTTGCTTGAGGTGAAGAAGGGCTTCTTAGCTGGAGGATGATATTGGGTCAGAGCACATGGTTGTAATCGTCTTGCTACTTTTCATCTAAATAAAGATATTCTTGTTTCCTTCCATATTCTTCTATACTTGTTTATACATGCTTGTATATGGTTAATGCACATCTTCTCCTGCATTATTTATGAATTTAGATCCTTGTTTCTTGCATAGTAGTATGTTGTTGTGATTCCACAGGTCTTTTTGAAGCTGAGTAGACAAAGAAGAAGCGGCAAAAACTCTATTAAGAAGGAGAGGAAATCGAGCGCAAGACTCAGGTTGGCCCTCTTGGTTCTCCTCTCATCTATTTTCATAAAAGGAATCAATAGTAGACTTTGATTGTTTGTTTCTAAGATAGCCACCCATCTTAGTGGGAATATTAGCATCCAAGTGGACACTATTCCCGTGTAACAAAATGGTGACTCCACTAGGGAGCGACTAGATTTCTTGTTAACTTATCTATCCTTGTTTCTTTTATAAACATACAAACGGAGCCTGAAGTCAAGCCAGCTAGTCTTCGAACTGCATTTGTCATACAAATGCAAAGTAGATCAATGCTGCTTCAGTCAATCTCCATGTTTTGTTTATGAATTAAACAATAGATCTGCAAGCAATATAATTGCCTTGAGTGGTGGCTCTAGTAACCTCTTATATCACCCCTGTGTTTTACATACATTGATCTTTACTTATTCAGCCTAAACACCTGAACTAGATTGCAAACTGTGAGTGAAATCTCGTTCAAAGTCTCGCACTACTACCATCGCACTCTGCCTTCAAGGCAGCCTATATGCATCGCACTTCCCGAATGGAGTAGCTGCGCTGCATACTGAGTTCACTGTGTAACAGGTGTGATGGTCAAGGAGGATTGAATTTACCCTCCGACTGTGGATTTTTCTCACTGTTTTCAGTCTTATTCATGAGTTTTGCTATCTATAATCAATGTACTTTTGTGAATACCCCCTTCTCTTGCATTATTTCGCCTCCTTAGTGAAAATAACTATAAACATTTTTTTATGTATTGTGTGTCGTTTTAGTTCTCTTTTGCAAAATGTAACATAGTCGAACTATCATCTCTAGATCTGAAAGTGTCGTAGCTGTCATTTTCAGTTTTAGAAAGAAATTCCATTGTTTTAGATAGTTGATTATATGGTTACTATTGCATAGGATTTAATTTACTAGTTTTAAAGTGTCGAAAAGCAATTTCCATTTCAAAATCGCAAAGTGTCTCTCTTGCTTTCACTTCGTTTTGAAAAAGAATTTTTTTGAGTATTTTCACTTTAAAAGTAATTCAATTTTGAACATAGCTTTCTTAACGTCATTCACACATTAAGAGAGCTGAAAAAAAAATACCTGCATGTGAATTTTCATTTCAAATGCTTGGCTTGATTTAGGACTGTGCATTTTAGCGTGTGCTCTGTGTTCTGTGAAGAAAAGATGCTTGACTTTCTTCCCTTTAGTAGCTAGGATTTTCATTGCTGAAAGAAGATAAAACGTCTGTTTATCATCTTAGACTGCATTTAGGAATTATACATACACCACGTGGTGAACCTGAAAGGCAAACTGTTAAGAAAGATCAACTTAAAATAAGTCCAATGAATCTAACAATGCTTTGGAACTTAACGCACAACATCTAGAGGTCCAGGCTAGAGACATATTATGGCGTCGTAAAACCTGGTAACTGTTGCTTTCAGTGCTAGTTGGGTGATTGCTCCACTCTATGGTAGCAAGTGCCAGTACAGACTTGTGCTCCCATGTACCGTCGCATATATATTGGGAGACCATAATAGGTTGCATCCTTTATCCTTAGGAACCCGTGTCTACTACCCTATCGATCATAATGCACCGAACACATCATTCGGGAAGATTGACTGTCGTACCGTCAAAAGTATTATGTAGTTTTATGATTAGTTTGGTAATCCTCTCTGCCTAGATCTCCAGACAAGTCCATTTTGCTCCTTTTCAAACTCCTTAAAGGAAAAGGTCCTCTGAGTACTTGTCACTTCAAGCTCAATAAAAATTGAAGGCGACTAGAGTCATCTTTTGTTTCTTTTAGACTCTTTAAAATTGAAAAAACAAGTTGTGTCCAAGTGTCTAAAAATTTATTTTAATCGGAATAACGTCACAAATTCCCCCATTGATCTTCATGTTGAGAAAATGGAGTCTACCAACCAAGGGTTTCCCCGTGAAGGAAGTCCTAGTCCCTTCTCCTCTTGGAGAGATGTTGGTCCACCCCATATGGCCACTTTGTCACTTGCAGGATTGACAATTGGTTTACTAGCCTAGCTCTTCTCTACCTCTATCGTTTAGAATCTCATAATTCCTAAACAGTTTAATCAGCAACTAGACGACACTAGAGTTGTCTCCCAACCTTCTACTTCATTTGATTCTCCCTATCCTCCTTCCTCTTCGCTTGATAAAGCCAATAAGGCCAAAAGTCAAGTAACTGAGAAGAAGAAGAAGTAGAAGGAGAAAAAGGAAAAGAATAAAAAGGAACCAAAATCGAAAGGGAACAACCAAGTATCGTCTAGCAAAAATCCACACACCGCATAGTCAAAACCTAAATCTCCTTGTGTCATTTGCAATGGAGACCACTATCACTGCAATTGTCCCTGCATCCCTTGGATCTTAAGGGATTGGTCTCCTCGTTTGCACAATCCGGTAGCATCAACCTCTGGTAATCATGTTGAATGCTCACCGTCAACCAGTGAAAGTGAAGCACATGGACAAAGAAGGAATACTAAACTTCCTTGTAAGTTGTGTGAAGGCAACCACACTGTCCACTGTTGTCCTTTCCTTGAAGAGGCTAAAATATTTTTAGATAATCGTCCAGTTTCACCATTACGACTTCCTCTTGGATATCAAAAACTCTTGTCGAGCCCTCCACCGGTTGAAACTCCGGCTGGCCCATCCTTGTGGTCAGCCGAAGCGCCTATCATTGAAAATGAACCCTCGGAATCCATACCAGATGAAATTCAAAAGGTCAATACAGCCGTTGACCCGGTATTGCCTTCAGAGTGTTCATCTTTGAATGATACCGTCACTAAAGAGAAAGAGAATGACACCATTCAAATTCTTTTCATCAACAGTGACTCCGATAAGCTTGGGGGTAGTCCTCTTGTTCCTTTACCGCATGAAGGAAGTTCATCAGAGTCATATCCGACCATTCCCATCACCAAGCAACCTAGTTGTTTCCTTCGACTGGAATCTGTTAGGCAGACCCTATTTACCAGCCAGTGTACCATTCAGAATCATTGTACAAGCTTACATAATGGTTATGGCTGGTACCATCACTGATGAAGGGGCTTCTGTGAGTATCCTTTCCTCAACTGCTTGGAAAGCGCTTGGTTCGCCATCACTTTTGCCTGAAATGAGAAATCTAACAGGCTTCAACAAGGGAACCAGTCGACCTTTAGGGATACTTCCAAATGTGCCCATTACTTTGAGAAGGAAAACCGTTCACATGAACATTATGTTAGTTCAAGGACCTTTAGATTATAATCTAGTCCTTGGATGAAACTATATTTATTGCATGGGAGCCATCGTCTCCTCACTCTTTAGAGTAATGTGTTTTCCGCACGAAGGCAGAATGGTCAAGCTCATGGACCAAATGTCATTCCCCGGATCACACATCGCAAATAGTCAAACGCCATCCCTAAATGGTCTTTCCATGCAAGAAATGTCTCATCGGTCTCCAGTCCATCTACCTAATGAACGCGAGTGATTCAAGAAGGTGGAATGAAACCAAGGGGGCATGTACCCTGGTCATTTTCGACAGGGAAACCTTAGGTATAGAGTGGATTTCTATGAGGGATATATGACTAGTCTAGAGAACCCGTCCTTACAGGAAAATGGGAACAATTTGGAATAATATACCCTCCTCAAAGTTATGTTAGTGGAGGTGTGTCTGCGCCATTCACCTTTGTCTCTTTCGATAGACATCGCTGAGGAAGCATTTTTCTTCGTAACCTGGAAATTTTTTGCTATGCCTGGGGGCATGCAAACCTTTTTTAAGCAAGAAAGAAACAACCAGATAATGTTAGCTCAATGATTCCACTGACTTCAATCATCTAGGTCGGGTGAGTGGCCAAAACCATTCATCTTTGCAGGGGCAATCTGTGCGCCGGCAAAGTAAAAGAAAATTTGTCCTACCTAGCCTTGATGGTGATATTAGTAGTTAAGTAGAGAGTCGTAGTTGGTCATTCCTAGCATGCATACAAGAGCCTTCGGGGCAAAGCTTCAAAAGGTGCAAGCTCCATAAAAAAGGGCATCTTGAATGAGACATTTCTTATCATACGACTGGCGAGCAATGTTGTCGCAGAGTTCAAGCTCGTTAAAAAATAAACTCTCCACGAGCAGTTTTAGCACATAGTTCAAGCTCGT
>APFE030166152.1:0-11031 GCA_000404065.3 Pinus taeda
TATTCCTTGAAGTAGATGGAGTTGTAAAAATCGAACTCTTGGCTCTAGCTAAAAACCTTCCCCTAGAATCTCTTGCTCTATGCATGTCATTTTTTATTTTTCTTCAAGTCGGGCTAATAATTCTCTTTCTTATTTTCCAGGTCACTCTAGGTGCAAGAAGAGAGCATACTCAAGAAACTATTAAACCAATAACTTTCTCTTTTCTGATCCTCCAGATCACACTAAGCGCAAGAGGAGAGCATACTTTGAGAGGTTATCAATTTTCCTTCCTTGAAATTTTCTTGTTTTTATATTATTATTATTTTTTTAGAAATTGGCTACCTAATTTCACTTCCCCGGCAATGGCGCCAAAATGTTTGGTCAATTTAGTGTGATCTAAATTGCTATTTAAAATGTCAACTCGGGGTTCGTAAACTGACGAAGTGAAGTGTACTATATGTACTAGATAACTATTTCCTTAGTCTTTTGTCGTTTTAAGCTTTTTTAGCTTGTTTTTGGATTTATTTTTCCTTAATGTGTGATGGTGAGAATGAAAGTGAAGTATGGAGTGTAGATGGTGATGGTTTCTAAAACTTGAAAGTGCTCAAAAGAAAGTTTTACAATAACTAAAATGAAATAAATTCTTAAGAGAAAACAAATGCATCAAATAGTGAACTAATGACAATGGCCCAGTATCCTTGCTGCTGAAATGAAAAGGAAGTAAAGACTAAAAACAACTCAAACTTAAAGCAAAGCAACTAATTCACACTACTTTAACTTTTCAGATCCTTTACCCTTCGGCTCAATCTACCTTGCGAGAAGTAATCATGAGTAAGTCAAGCAACATGATATCTAAATGGCAAAAAAAAGTAAATTGAATAAAAGAAACTAATCACACTACTTGAATTCTTCAAATGCTTTACCCTTCAGCTCAATCTACCATGGGGAAGTAATCATGAACATGTCAAGCAATATGATATCTAAATAGCGGAAAAAGAAATATACAATTCACAACTTAAAAAGGACAATGCTGAATTTAAACTTCAGAAAATGAAAGTTAGCAGGAAGGAAAAGATGATCACATATGCCAAAAGTTATCAAAAAGATGAAAAATTGCCCGAGCTGCCTAAGAAAACCTCCAGAAAAGCACTGATCAGTTTACAGCTCTAAGAAAACAAAGGTGAAGATATGAACAACAGAAACATAAAACAATATATTATGTACAAACTAATGAGAAAAGCAAAAACATAATAAAGCTAAATAAAAACTTTACAAGGCTTCAGCGTGCAGGGGCCCTCTGCCGCTTCATCCAATCAACAAATAATCACACGGCTGAACTCAGAAAAGTCTCCTCATGTATTAAAAGAGCAACATATAAAACAGTGGGGTGATAAGATAACCAGCGGTGCAGAATTACATAAACAGTTCAAGATTCATACATATCAAAAAGCTTTTTCCTAGCGTTCAATGACGCGTTATTTATAATGCCAAAATACTAAAGCTAACTAACAACTTCTACGCTATTAATTGCGTTACTAAAGACACGTAGATCTCTTCATCCGAGATCTAGTGTAACTGTCATCATGTTTCTTAAATCTTCGGAGTGGTTGGTTGTTAGATTCATGTTTCAGGGACGATCTCCAGGTGTGCTGGAGCCTTCGTGAGCTGAGGACTACGCCATGTATCATTCACGTGCCCAAAATAGTGACGTGCCACCGCTGAACTCTTTGGCTGGCCTTTTCTTTGACTTTTTTTGACCGTGGCCTCTCACAGATGATTTGGACGATTTGAAGGGACACGTTCCATGTATCTGCCACCTGGAGCTTGCCCATGTAGCTCGTTTCTTCAGAGGACACCTGGAGCACAGCTTTTAAAAAAATAGCTGCGGAATCCTATGCTGGCTGTGGAAACCTGTGCTGGCTGCGGAAACTGACAAGTTTCTGCAGTTGCATGAACAAAAAACTAAACCAAACAACAGTCATAAGTATAGTGAGAAAACCATATAAACAATCCTTTTTAGACTATAATGCAATGATTTAACAACTGGATGAATGGAGTGAGTGGAGAAAGAAGGCTAAGAGGGTGTATAGGAAGAGGGTGTATAGGAAGGTGCAGGTTTGAGGCTCAACAATCACACATCCAAAGTATGATCCAAAACTATGAAGAACTCTCACCACTCATCACTAGTGTTGAGGCTTGGTACGCACGTTTGTTGAAGACTTTTGATATTGTGGTGAGAAATTATGGCACCCTGTCGATTGCTATGTTGACCGAGGCCAAAGAGAAGAACCAAGTTAGATTGGAGCTCGACATGTATTTGATTAGTTGATTCTCATGGCCACGAGAACAGATCTATAAGTTAGCGCAAAAAATAATCAAATGTACATTATTGTTCCATCCTTGCTTAGGACTAAGTTGTGCATGTTACAGGATAAGTTGGAAAAAGGTTCCAAATTAGTATACCCGAAAGTAACAGAGGAAAGAGTTCATTTCCAAGAAGACATCATCAAAGAGTATGTAGACACCATTGCGCACTATCAAGCATGGCATCAGTTCATCACTGAGGATCACAGAGACGATGTTGATGAGCTGGTATTTCTACAACCATTCAAGTCTTAGTGTTGTCTTATGTGGTTGAATCAAGCCTATTTTTGTCCCACATGGGTATTGTGGAAAATGTATTATTATTGTAAATATGATGTAAAGTGAAGTTCCAAGTGTCATTAGTGGAATGAAAATAGTCATATGTAACGTAAAGAGTTATGTAATGAAGTTGAAGGGTTGTGAGGGCAGTACAAGATTCACAAAGGGGAATGTCAAGGGTCACTCCACCCTTTGTTATAAACAGAACCTCATAACTCATAGAAGGGGCTTTTAGGAGCCAATATTTTGCTAGGCATTTCTTAGAGAGGGCTTGGAGAGGATTGTGATGAGCCTTGGCTTCTCCACAGTGCAGAGCGAGTACATCTCTTTGGAGGAGCAGGTGGTGTTAACTGTAATGTTCCACTATTTGGGCTAGTGGTTTTCATAGTTGTATGCATGGATGGAACTTTCCCTTTATATAATATAACATAGCCCTCACGTCTTCATGCATATGTTGTTATTATAGTTCGACTATTCTGGTTACTTTAGCAATGTATTTTGTTTAACTTATGCATTTGTGTGTGAACTATTTTGTATACGATTGTATGAATCTTATTAAATTCATGTTGTTGGTTTAACCCATCAATTTGGATTGTCAACTATTCTGCTTTCCAACTTGTGATGTCATTCAACTTGTGTGTTCCTTTTAGGCTACGTACTATTAATTCCTTCTAAGGGATACACTTATTTTCCCCCTTTGTGTGTTAGAACCTCCCTATTCATCTCACTTGAGTTGTTTCAAGGTCACACACTTGCATCTAACAAAGATAACATGCTTACCTTTGTGCGCTATCGCATTCAAGGCATAGATTTACTACCCATTACTGGGACTCCTACTCCACAGAGGACTTGTAAAACTACCAACACTTGTACAACTACCAACACTTGGTTATATTTTGTCCTCTCTCTTTATGAAGAGTTTGTTTTCTTTATTCGATGATACCCTGATGGAAAATAAGTTCTATTCAGGGTGAATCTTGGTGAAAACATGACACTTACACTTTTACTGCCTACTCTAATCAATTCCTTTGGGTTAACCCTTGTCAACTCAGTCAAGTAGAGTAAGGTGAGGGGTAAAATCTTAATGAGTTTGTCAGAGATATATATAAAATACTTCTATGAAGGGAAAACCTCTTATGCTCTCAATAAGTTAGGATCCCTCTTCTGCCTCCGAAATAAATAAGTGCTTATGCACAGTTTTTTGAAAAATGAAAAAATAAATAAGGTGAAATAAAAGAAAGGCTTCCTTCATAGAGAAGTGATGAAAGTAACTTCATCGGGGTACTAACCAGGCTTGTTGGAAGCAAAGCGATGCATGTGTTCCTGCGTGACTCCACTGGGGTATTTTCCAAGCTTGCTGGAAACGGAACAACATCAGAGATGAAACTAAGACTCTTACATCTATATTACTTATGCACCAATATACCCCTCATCCCCAATTGAAACAACTCATTTGAATTGGTTTGGTATGTGTGTTGACCGATCAAGAGAATGGTAGGGGTTATATATTTAACTAAGGCTAAGTGTTGACTCCTTGATGATCAATGAATTGAACAATACTTCTGGGGGAGTTAGACTCGCTTTTCACGAACAAAGTCCATACAGAGAGCTGGAGTTCTACCAGTGTGTTTTCAATGTTGTAGTGGCTACAACCACCCTCCAAAATTTTTCCTTCACTTCATTTTGGAGCCTCCCTCCTCGAAATCATAACAACCATCCTGCACTGATTATATACTTCTATTTATTTGATTTTATCTATCTCTTAACAGCTTGTGTCCACTCACTTGTCCTGTTGGTCAACCACAAGCTGACCCAACACTTGGTTCACAACCGGTCTTTGTGATATCAAGAAAAACTGCACAATCCTAGAGGGTTGTCTGTCTTTCCCTCATGAATTGTGCATAGCAGCTTCCCTACACTCAAAAATTGCACTGAGCAAGCCAACAAGCCTTGCTATGGAAAATGCGCAGAGCGGGCCAGTCAAAACTTCTCTCCAGAAATGTGTAGAGTATGCCAACTGGAACTACTCTCCAAAAATGCACAGAGTAGGCCAACAACACATCTCTGGAAAATTGCGTAGAGCTAGCCAACCAGCCAGGGCCACTCAGCCCAGAAACAATGCAGAAGCTTTTCCTCACTTATTGTTTGTAGCATGTGCCAATAGGTTGCCCAGTTCCCTCCAAAATTAGAACATCCTTCCTGGCATATCAGAAATCTTTTCCTGAAAAGAAACAAGAAAAAATTGAAAATGCATCCCTAGATTTTAGGAATCTATTTTTAGCAATGGTAGTTATATGCAAATTTGATTTTAGAAACTTCCGACAAAGTGTCACTTTTTCCTAGATTTGTGGCATGTGCATCATATAACCTAAGTTCGCTAAATCTATTTAAATGATGCCTCAGAGATCATTCTTCACATTCGATCTTGGAGCACTGACATTCCCAAGGCATCTAGGAACCTTCGACATAGTTGGTGCAAATTTTCTGTGTAAGTTTTGATTTTCATTTCTTTTGTCACTTTTTTTATCACTTTTTATTTCTCGACTTGTATGAGTTTTGTTTCCCTTGTTTAATTGAATGATTGTTGGCATTTTAATGTGTTTTAACTTGTGGAAGTGTTGTTTCTAGTTTTGCAATACCTTTCCTTAGTGTCACATGCATAACACTATTTTTTCATTGACAGCTGTCATTGCGGAAACTCTCTTCATGATCTTAGTGGTTTTTCTATTTGACTTATTTCTACATTTATGGAATTGCATGCATGTCTATTCACTTAGTTTGGCACTAGCTTTTCACACACATTTAGTCCTTCATGCTTTTAGGATGCCATTGGGTAGATTCGGGTTGTCTTGGCCCAGATCTTGTTTCTCCCAGCATGCTCTGTGCATTCCTAGCAGTCAAGGCTTTGCCTTGCCTCAAGGAATTGTGTAGAGGCTATCCACACTGGCTCCCAGCTATGCTCTACGCAATCTTGGGAGGCAGTACCCCTATCTTGCCCACTAGAACTGTGTAATGTGCAATTCTACCCAACAACCTAGCTTGAAAAATCTGTGCATTGCACAATTTTATTCATCATTCAACCTCACTAGACTGCGCATTGTGTAGTTCCAGTCAGCAATGAGCCTCATTAGAAGCTAATACTGCGCAATGCGTAGTTCCAGCTGATAGTCTCCCAACCTCCCTGAGTCAATGTTGAACAATCTTGCCTAGTAGACATTAGTTTGTTGTCCAATTGATTCTTGAGTTGCTTTAATTTTTTAGCTGACATCATTTTCATGAGTATCTTCTCTCTCTCTCTCTAGGTACCACAGGTATTTGAGAAACTTCTCAGTAGTACAAGTTTCATGGCCTTCAAGAGAGTTGGATCAAAAGACACATTTGAAAGTAATACTGAAGATGTGGTTGAGCAGGGGTCTATGAACTTACCCATGTACAAAGACACACATGTTCATTGAGAAAGACATCAACATCAAATGGCAAGACATCAACACTATTTTTGTAGGTAGCTTTGAGGAGAATTTGGAGGACTAACAAGTCTATGTTAATATCCATAAGCCAGGATTATACAAGGTTGCAAGTAGGTAAACCACCTTCCCGTGTGCAGACGTGATCCACTAGATTGTCTCACACACTAATCCTGAGATGATGATATTGAGGATTGTCAATGGAATATAGCTCGCTTCCTTCAGGATAGAAGACTATCAGCGAATGTACCATTTTCCATAGCCAGTGAAGAGGATGGATGCACCATTCTACACGCCCAATAGCAACGCAAACACAAGAGACATCTTGACGCATTGGGTAAGGGATCCATCAAAGTTCAGGATGATATCCAACTATACATACAAGACAAAGACACTCAGGAAGGCATACCAATTCTTGGTAATCTTTGTATACTGCGTGTATGGATAAGGGAGTACAGAGACCTTACCGAGGATTTGGGTTGCTATGTTGGATCAGCTGGCAAGAGAAGGAAAACCTTTTAGCTGATCAAACATGTTGGATCTCCAGTTGAAAGTGCATGTATCTAACGCTCAGAGTCTTCCCAAGGATCAAAAAGCAAGACCCTTCATGTCCTCCTACCTTCTTGATGCGATCTATGCCATTCAAAATTTTCGTGGCATGGATTGGGCATGGACACCTTCAGAGAATGATGTGAATGTATATTTCAAGTTTCTCTCAGATTGCAGCTACCGAGGAGTCATGACTAGACTTTTTGACCACTTCATTGCCCCTTTGTACATGATGATCTTTGAACAAGATCCACCTTGCATGTCCTAGGCAACAATGGATGCATTTCTAAACATTTCATATTGGTACACCTCACCTGATGGCACCTTCATCAAGATGTAAAACATGGAGAAGGCTCATGCAGGAGGTTGTATAGCACATCTCAACAGGGTTATCAGCTAGACTTCATAGGAAGAGGAAGGCATGATGGCATATGCTTCCTTTGCGAATTGGGTTGTACGTGATTTAGAGTTTGAAAGAAGAGGATGTTGAGGTCGTGGACTTCAAGAAGTTTAAGTTCGACACCAAGAGTTTCAATCCCTACAATCCACATGGATTATGCAGGGACCATTATGCGAGAGTGTAATATTCTAAGATCCATGGGGTGTGACATTAGCCAGAGGAAGACCCATGAATATATTGTTATAACGCCTCTAGGCTCAATGAACCGATTAGCATGGTAGTAGAGTGGCTAGTAGCACTCAAGGTAGTAGCACCAGAGGGAGCAGCAACAACAACAACAACAAAAAGAAGCAAAGCTATCCAAGACAAAGGCAAGAGGAAGATTGCCGAAAGCACAGAGATAGAGAAAAGCTACAAGTTTAAGGAAGACCCACTTGTGGAAAGAGTAGCTTTGGAGATAGATGAAAAGAGGTGATAGTGTGACTGGAGAGTAGCGCAACGAAAGAGGGAGAAGAAAATACTGGAAGAAGTAGAGAGAAAGTTACTAGAAGTAGACGAGAATCTCAAAGAAGAACATGAGTTGCGCAGAAGAGAGAAGGAAGCATAGCATGAACATGAATAGGAACAGGAATAGGAACAAGAGGAAATGAAAGGCGCACATACAATGCAAACCACGCCGATATAGGTTGAAGACTCTCAACCAGCAATAGATGAGGAACAGGGTAAGCAGTTGTAGGAACATGAACTTTCTCCACAGGATGAACCGATAGTAGAACATATGGACATGGAGATGGAGCATTTGAAATAGGATCAGGACACTGAACTCATGCCAAAAGCAACCAAGGTCACTCCACCAACTTCATCATCTCCAATAGCAGAGTAAGTCCCAAGTCAACAAGGGGATACCATTCTCCTTAAGGATAACCTGAGAACAGATGTGTACAACATAGCCTTTGATAAGTCACAACACAGAGTTGTAAAATCATGTAGAACACACACCCCAGATGAGCATGCATCACCTGTGCACTTTGAAGAATAGGTGATTGTGTTAGATGTACGAAGACATGCAACTGCCTTGGTTGATGGTACAAAGCCATATGCCGAAGCCACAAGCTTGAGTGTGAAGTTCTTGATAGTAGAAAACCAGTGCATGGCTAAGGAGTTGCAAGCATCTAGGTAAAGAGAGGAACAGTCGATGGGATCTGCTAGAGAAGAGATAAACGAAGTGATACTTTTTGAAGTATTATCTCTTGAGACAGTCATGCGGAGACTGTATGACAGGTTCATCATATGCACACGGAAGTTTTCCATATACATGGTCATTAGTAGTGCTACACCAAGATAGTGCAAACAATCATAGACATACATGCCGTTGTTGATCATGTTCAAAAATGGACAATGAGGTATAAGGGAGCCCCGATTCAATTGCATAATATGATGAAGCCATAGGTAGAGTTGGACAAAGCACGCATTCAGAGTCTGATCCGGAACTATGAAGAACTCTCGCCACTCAGCACCAGTGTTGAGGCTTCGTACACACAGTTGTTCAGGAGTTTGTATGTCATGGTGAGAAAGTATGGAGCCCTGTCGATTAGTACGTTGATTGAGGCCAAAGAGAAGAACCAAGTTAGGCTGGACCTCGATGCGTACTTTGATCAGTTGATGCTCATGGCCACCAACGTCGAGTTGCAAGTTAGCACAGATAACATGTGGATGTACATTATTGGTCCAACCTTGGTAACGACTAAGATGCGCATGTTACGGGACGAGTTGGACAGAGGTTCCAAATCAGTATACCTAGAAGCAATGGATGTGATATTTCATTTCCTGGAAGACATCATCAAAGAGTATGTAGGCACCATTGTGCACTGTCAAGCATGGCATCAGTTCATCACTGAGGATCACGGTGAGGATGTTGATGAGCTAGTATTTCTATAGCCATCTGAGTCTTAGTGTTGTCTTGTTTGGTTGACTCAAGCCTATTTTTGTCCCACATGGGTACATGTGGAAAATGAATTATTATTATAAACATGATGTAACACGAAGTTCCAAGTGTCATTGGAGGAATGCAAACAATCATATGTAATGTAAAGAGTTATGTAATGAATTTTAAGAGTCATGAGGGTAGTCCAAGAGTCACAAAGGGGAATGTCAAGGGTCACCCCACCCATTGTTATAAATAGAACCTCATAACTCATAGAAGGGGATTTTTAGAGCCAAGCTTTTGGTAGGCATTTCTTAGAGAGGGCTTGGAGAGTACTCTGATGAGCCTTGGCTTCTCTATAGTGTAGAGCGAGTACATCTCTTTGGAGAAGTAGGCGGTGTTGACTGTAACGTTCCACTATTGGGGCTAATGGCTATCATGGTTGTATGGATGGATGGAACATTCCCTTTATATAATATAACAAAGCTAACACATTCATGAATATGTTTTTATTGTAGTTTGAATATTCTGGTTACTTTAGCAATGTATGTTGTTTAACTTACACATTTGTGTATGAGCTATTTCATATATGATTGTATGAATCTTGTTGAAATCGTGTTGTTGGTTCAACCCATCACTTTGGATTGTTGACTATTTTTTATTTCTAGCTTGTCATGTCATTCATCTCGTGTGTTCCTTTCAGGCTGCGTACTATTACAAGCTTCTAAAGAATACACTTCTTCCCCCCTTTGTGTGTTAGAACCTCCCCATGCATCTCTCTTGACTCACTGCAAGGTCACACACTTGCATCTGACAAAGATATCACACTTACCTCTGCGTTCTATTGTAGTCAAGGCATAGCTTTACTACCCACTTCTGGGACTCCTACTCCAAACGATTTGAGGTCTAGTTGTGACTTCTTACTAGGGAGATCCCCGGACATGTTGGTGGGTCTAGCACCATCAACAAACCCACACTTAAAACTCGTAATGATTGAAAATATGCATAATGTTTAAGAAGTTGGCCTATTAATTTATTTTTCCTTAAATATAGTGCTAGAAGTTTGGTGCAATTGGCCAAAGACGATGAAACATTCCTAGAAAAATTGTTGGAATGAGCAGAGGAAACCCGTAAGAAAATTTGAAACACTATGTCTAGGGGTCAACTAAGTTTGTTCTTGGACACCTTGAAGCACTCTAAACATGTATAGTTCTATAAATATGTGGGAATCTTCCCATTGAACAAGTTTTTGGATAAATCTAACATTGACAGATAGACACATTCTCCAATATCCTCAGGGATTGTTCCACTAAGCTTGTTGTCGAACAACAATAAATCCGACATCATAATACAATTCCCATTTATATGTGGTAATCCTTCCACTCAAGTTGTTGGATGATAAATTGAGCTCCGTTAAGTTCTATAGCATGCCCAATTCCATGGAAATTCTTCCACTCAAGTTGTTGTAAGATAGACCGAGTGTCTCTAAATTTTGTAGAGAGCCAAAATCCACTAGAATTCTTCCACTCAATGTTATAGACATTTTTGGGCACTGCAACCCCAATCACACATGTCCATAAACCAAGGGCTTCTAAGTCCCTAAAAGTGTTGCTTCACACCCTAAAAGAACAAGGTTAGCTAATTACATCTTCTCCCAGAAGTTCTCCATGAAAAACTGCTCATAACTGGTTAAAACTGAACCATACAGGTTGCTCAGTGCTAAGGGTGCAATGCATCCACCTGCTCAGTGTAAAGGGTGCGATGAGTGAGAGTGGAAAAATAGCAGAGAGAGTTTTCAAGGTGGATACTTAGGGAATCTTCTAGAAACTTCTCCAATGACACTTGCCTCTCTGAATCTGCCCGGGGATGAGTAAGAGATCATGGACCTCCAAGTGGAACTAAGAACTATAAGAGAGAGGAAACTTATCAAAAACCCAACAGCTAACTCACCCCCCTGCAAACATCTATATATGGATCCCTCATCACAGAGATCCAGAGGCTGGAATCTTGTATTTTGTAAGGAAGTGTTATTGGTTTCTTGGTGAAAATCATAGTGTTGGGTGATTTAAGCT
>APFE030166153.1:0-10713 GCA_000404065.3 Pinus taeda
GCCACCATGGCATGGGGGATCCATATTCTGATGTAAATGTCTATTTATAATTAATGAGAAGAATCCATATTCTAGAGCCATGTTCTTATTTGCAATAGGTTTTGTGCATTGCAACAACTTGTGGGTTAGTTTGTTTTACAATTTTGTGTTGCAACAACATGTTTTTTAGGCACAACAATTTGTGAAATATAATGTGTCAGTTTTAGTTTGTTTTTTGTAGATATTGTACGTTCAATTTCTACAACTGTGTGTCATTTATTTGGTTGAGCATAAATGGTCTTAAGTTGAGGTCGACAAGAGAATTTTTTTTTTTTTATTGGAAACAACTTTATGTTTTAAATTACAACAAAGTTATGTGCTTATTTCTAGTTTAGTGTGTTTATTTGTAGCAATAATCCTTATTCATTTGCAGTTGTTTTTGTCATACTCTCCAACAACTGTGATTTTGCAGTGTTTGGTTTTATTTATGTTGGTGGCATAATCTATTTGTTTCCTTCGCTGACGGTGTCACAACTATCTCTGTTTCTTTTGTATTTTGTGTCACAACTATCTGTGTTTGTGTTTGTGTTGTTGGATGCACCATTGTGAGCCTCATCAATATTTTCCTCCATTGTTAGTATTAGTGTTGCTCCAATGCTTTATATAATATGTTAAGTCAGTTCTACTTGATTTGAAACCTTTGTCTTTTCCATTAGTGTTGCATTGAACCAAAAACACTAATAGATCAATGAAATATGAACCACTATGGAAATGTTGTTGTTTGGATAAAAATACATTGAAGGCAAGGAAGCCACACATGTGTTTTGCTTCTTGGATGGAGTAGCGCAGGATTCATAGATTCTAACTGATTTATTAACCTCTAAAACTCTCCTCAACTTTTCCTCTCACTGACGAGACATGATGAACACCATCCAAGTGGCCACACAGACTCATCCCTCCATGTAAAGCTTTGGCCTCCACAACACAAATGAAGTTATATTGATTAATATAATTACATAATAATCCCTAAAAGGAAGAAATGATGATACTCATCACATTATTGTACAATTAATTTCAATTAATAATTGAGGAAATATAGTTCTTATTATACTCCTCATGGAGTTGATTTCTCAATCATGTCCTATTCATCAACCTTAAAAAAACCTTGTTCTAATAATAATCCTTGATTGTCTATAGAAGTTTCCACTGTGTTGAGGTTTCTCTTGACATGGATGAGTTCAATCAAGTCAGCAAATTTAACCAATAAACGCTTGATTGGATGTCGAATACGGGCTAATATCTGCTTAGAATTCCCTTTTTCTCTACTCACATGCTAAATAAGAATCATTGAATCCAAAAAGACAATTAGGTGATGAATTCCCTAGGAGAGATCCAAATCCAAACCTTGCCAAAAAGCTAAATATTCAGCATGATTATTTTAAGAAACCCCTAGGCCCCAATCATATTGAATATTCATTTCTCTACCGGGGAAAAAGATAATATAACTCATAAATTTTTAGAGATGTATTTTGCAGTATTTATTTTAATACCTATTTATAATTAATGATATAAATAAATTTCATGAAAAAACATATAATGTAAGACCCAAGGCCTTATTAATTTAGAGAAGAGTCAAATCTATATCTAGAATATTGGCAAGAGAAGATAAGGTCAATTAGATAGGTCAATGGGATTTAATGCGATTAATAAATGCCCTCGATCGGGGTGCAAGTTAGAGGGTGGCCCCACATGGTAGTTTAAATGATAAGTATGTCAAGATACACCACCTCTGTCCCTATAATGACCACAAGTTGAGGCATGCTCAAATGTGCAACGAGCGGGGGTGGGAGACAAACTTCAGTTATTTGTGATGAGTCGAGTTTACGATGATAAGCCGGTGCATTCGGTTAAACACACCCTGACGAGTGTGCAATGAGGAGTTGTGTGACGAAAAGTTGTGAAGCTCCAACAAGTTACTCGAAGAGTCGAAAAGTAAGATTGGGAAATCGACTAAGTATGGGTGCACGTGACGAGTTGGCGGGCTGAAGTGCGGAGCGGATGACTTGGCGTGCCGACATGCAGAACAAACGAGTTGGTGGGCTCATGCATTACTTGGCATTTTAAAGGGTGAATTTTTGTGGTCGACCGACCCACCTTAACCATGGAGGACACATATATTATTCTAGAAATGGCTCCAAATTCTCTCTGCCTCCACAATTAATTTCCTTTTCCATACATGTGCTCATCTCAATTCTTCTTGCAATCTTCTCTTTTTTTTCCATTTCACTACCTTTGATCTAGATAAATCACCATTGAAATATGTGACATCAATGACCTAATGGAAACATCTTTGTCAATACTTGTCCAACATCCTTGTTATGCCAACAACGCCTTAGATAGTGGCTACCATCATCTTCTTTGCCTTTTCTATCAATGATAACATATTTGTAACAAAATTTATAGTTTTAAAGAAAAAAATAAAAAAATAAAAAAATATAACATGTTTTAATTGCTTGACAAAGTGAACTACACTTGGGACTAAAACTATCTATCTATCTATCTATATATATATATAGATATAGATAGATAATTCCTTTTTTCTCTTCAAAATTCTTTAAAATATTCAAAAGTTGTTTTTGGCATTTTATATATCTTACTAAATTAAGTGGTAGATTTAGTTTTAAAAAATGTAGTTTGAAAAATTACATAGTTTCTTAGATTAGAAACTTGCTATTTATTGGTGGATATATAAAATACAAATCAATTATATATAAAATTGAAAAGAAAAATATCAAAATATTAAAAAAAGAACTAAAAGGTCCAAATACATTGTCATAAAAGTAAATTTGTTGAAATGAATGAAAATGATAAGCCATCATCATTAATGTTGAAGATATCAAAATTGCTTTGAATTTAAAATTATATTTTATTTACCTTATTATTAGCATAATGGAGAAATATAACGACCATATGCAATAGGTGCATGAAGCTACCTCTAGTTAGCTATAACCATTAAGGTGCACTAAGATGACTCTAACCTATTATAACCTCTAAATGCACTAAGATGTCCAAAAACACATTATAATTACTAGGTACACCAAATTGCTCTTAATGTGGATGTGGATGTGAGTAAATAAATAGATTAAGCTCAAAATATTAATTTAATACTTTATCTCTAGTCTAGGAGTCTTAGAAAAGAGCACAAAAGCCCACTATTTCACCCACATAAACCGAGGAAAAGTATAAGACCACCTTTCTCACCATGTATAATTATTAAATTCTCTTAAAAATAAATATTTTTAAAAATACTTTTATCATCTTTATTATATTAAACTTTCTTTAAGTTGACCACCCAAGAAAAATCCTCAAAGTATGGGGTAAAACACCGATCCTATGATATTCACGATTTAATACTTGACACATCGTCCCAAAGCCTTAGAAAAGCCCATGATCCCTTCTTCTTTTTATCTTATCATATGTCATTCCCAAATTGATCTAAACTTTAATAGAATCGGTAGCACCAGATAAGGCGAAGGTGAACACTGTGAGCAAAGTTGGAACCTCAGTCTAATATTTGGCGTGGCGAGGCGTGGAGAGAAGAGAAGGCCAGACAAGACCACTGTTAATGTTTTCTAATTTCAGAGTGTAGAGAACAGAAGGCGACTGTTGTTACTGTTTTCTAATCTCAGAGTGAGTGCTATGGATCGTTATGTTATTGTTGAGGAGTTGGGAAAAGGAAGTCATGGTACCGTTTAGAAGGCAGTTGATAAGGTTACTGGCGAATTTTGGGCCATCAAGAAACTGAACGGAAACTTCTCCAGATATGAGGATTGCGCAGAGGTGAATTGTTTAGCGGATTTGATGTTTAATCCCAACATACTTTACCTGCATGATATCATATTGGAGGGCACCACGTTGTACGCGGTGCTTGAGCTGATGGACTGCGATCTGTCAGAGCTCCAGAGAAGAAGGACAGGTCGTTCGTTCTCCGAGGACGAGGTGCGAAGCTTTTGCTTCCAGATTTTGAAAGGGCTTCAAAGCATGTCTTATGAAAGATATTGTCACAGGGACCTGAAACCACAGAATTTATTAGTGAGGGGAGGTACGTCTATTAAAATTGCTGATTTCGGGCTGGCTACTAGAATATGGAATAATAAGCCACTGGAATCATATGTTGGGACACGCCCATATCGAGCACCCGAACTTTTGCTTGGATCCACTGAATATGGTTTGTCCAATGACATTCGGGCAGTGGGCGTTATCATGGCGGAGCTGTTCACTGATTATCCAATATTTACAGGCTCTAACGCGCTACATCAGCTGCATAGCATTTGCTCTGTCATTGGTTCTCCTGATACCCGAAGTTGGCGTGAGGGGTTACTGCTTGCCGACTTAAAGGGTTACAGCTTTCCAGAAGAGTTTGGGAATATTGATTCCACTAAACAATTGTCGTCTCTTCTACCGACAGCAAGTGCCGCGGCCATTGATCTCATAAACAGTTTGTTGTCGTGGGATTGGAAGAGAAGGCCCATACCTAAGGAAGCACTGCAGCATCCATTTTTCTATGCCTCCTCCGGTCTATTCCAACCTATTCCTCTCTTGACAAATCGCGAGAATCCTATTGGTCATACAGTTCTGTCATGGAGAAGCTGCAATTCTTATTCTTATTTTGTTGAACAGGTTACGTTTACAGAAGAATGTACATTGCAGATTAATCCAATTGTTGCAGCAGGAGTGGAGCAACAGATACCATTTGAATATGCCAATCACGACGGTGGCAAGAACAGAGCAATTCCAACCTATTCCTCCTCCTCCCGTTACGACATGAAATTCCAACCTATTCCTCCCTTGCCAAATCACGAGAATCCTATTGGTCTGTCATCTGATTTGAAGGGGAGAAGCTGCGGCAATTCTTTTTCTTATTTTGTTGAACAGGTTGGATTTACAGGAGGAGGAGTGGAGCAACCGATAGCATTTGAATATGCCAATCACCACGACGGGGGCAACAACAGACCAACAATGGAATAGTTACCTGGGCTCATATCAAAATTCCCGCCTCTTATTCAATTTGCCAAAAGAATAGTTACCTGGGCTCATATCAAATTCCCGCCTCTTCTTCACATCAAAATCTGCCATCCCGCCCATTTCCGGGAATGGGCCCGAAGCTCATGCTTAATCGAACCCCAGTAAACCCTCCCGATAATGGTAATCACGAAGATGCGAACAACCCCCCATCAGTGGACCAATCGAGGTTGAATTCTGATGAAATTCCTGAGCATAATTATGTGTGGTCATATGAAATTCCTGCATCTGTGTCAATAGAAAATCTGCCAGCATACCAGTTTCCAGAAAGTCTGCCAGCATACCCGTTTCCAGTTTTGGGCCCGAAGCTGTTTAATCGACGAAGAATGCCAGTTGATGATGATGATGAGATAACCTAATGATCAGTTAGGTTGTGGTGATTAGAGGATGGTAGTAATGCATCGACTGTTCAAATCTGTCAAACATGTTGAATCAACACTCGAATCTGCCCGGAAACCTTCCGTTAAGAAAGATGAGCTCTCAAATTGTGTGAGTTCCCATTGTCATTGTGCTTTCGGGCATCCCATCCTGTCCGCAAACAGGCCATAAATGAATCTGCGGGTCCTTGTAATTCCTTAAAATGTAAACATTGCATTGTTTTTCAGATGTTGATTTCACAGTTTAATATACGATAATTTATTTAAATAATTTATATACAAAAAGATGATTGTTTGTTGAGGACAATGTATGCAGTCTCGTTAGTTTCACTAGTGTGAATATCTAGTGGGTGGGGTGGGCTGCAGACGGGTGATTCTGATAATTAATGTAAACCCTTCTTCTCAATGCAGATTCAACATTCATCTCCTTGAATCATCTCATAATTTACAATAGCAAGAAGATGTAGTGATCCATATGTTCTCACAGTGGCAACTACCCTTCTCGATGAATGTTAATCTATAGCTGCGTAGTAACGATGTTAATCAAACTCAAGAATCTATGGAGACACATGGATAAAATTGAAAGGTTCATTAATTTTACATTTAATAATAATAACATCATATTAACACTAACAAATTAAAATTAGTGTTGATAAAAAATATTGGAACATATTTACCGTAATAAATTAAAATTAATAATGATGAAAAAATAAATAATAATGATGAAAAAGTATTGGAAACAAAATTATTCAATGTATTTTTTAATAATAACATTATATTTACAATAACAAATTAAAAATGGTAATGATAAAAAATATTAGAATATATTTACTATAATAAATTAAAAATAATAATGATGAAAAAATATTGGAAATAAAATTATTCAATGTATATTTTAATTTTACATCAAATTTATTAAGAGATAAAGTAATTGAAAGTTAAAAGCAATAAATTTATTTTTTTGGAGAGCTATATAGAATTTCCTAGCTATTTAATATAAATCTTACACATAGCATGCAAAATTAATTATTGTTGATATCCTTTTGTGTAATTCATTCTATGTTTAGTGAAGATGTAATATTTAAAAAAAAATATTTACAGAAAAAATCCTATTGTTGGGCATAAGCAAAAATTTTCAATATTCCTATTAAATAACATAACTTCTACATTGAGAAGAACAAAGTAATTTAAATCAAGCTTTTCCTTACATTTTTAATTTTTAATGTGAGAGGGATGTGCAATGTATTTCATTCTTAATATGGAGTTTAATATGCAATATTTAAAAATACTACTAACAAATTTTTTTTAAGTGGGTTATAAATAAAATATTTATCTATTTATATGCATTAGCTCCGCTACCTATTCTCTTCTCCTTGCTATATTCTATTTGTTACAGTTATAAATACTTCTTCCCATATTTATCTGTGTAACTCTAGCATCGGGAGGCCATGAAAAATTACTTTTAAGGGCATCTATCAATACATTGAATATTTAGAAAGCTAAAGAGAAGAAAGATAAACACAACATAAATAAGAATTATATACAATGCTTATGGAACATAAAATTTAATTACCTACAATGTTTAACAATAGATACCATTTAAAAGGTAGAATGATAACATTCATGACTAAAATTGAACGAATGAATGATATAATACAAGAAATAAAACACAAAATAATCAATGTATGAAGAAAACTACACCTCATTTCATGGTCATGACATAATCCCCCACTTTAAACAGTTGTCGTTCTCAAAAACACCATCATACATCATTACAAAGTGTCACTAGCTCCAACATCTCCAAAATGTACATGTTGCCTACCTCTTCTATGTCTTTGCATAAAACATCAAGGCTCGCGTCTCCATGGAAAGGAAGTCTCTTCAATATATGATCAGCAATCCATATTTGTCACAATCTTCACATGTTGCCCCATTGTGGAAGGTTGGTCCCTCCAACTCAACTACATGCCATTGCTGCAACATATATCATGTCTGACCTCATCATTTATCATCATGATGTGAATCTCTGCATAATACTCCATCCAACACAACATCTAAGTCATAACCAAGATGTCTATTTGACACAAACTCGGTGCTCTGCATGCCCTCATGTCATCGAACTAGTTGGGTAGTTAATTCAACTATAGCACTCAACCCATGAGAAAGAACCTCCTCAGGTCACCATTGGTTGTTTCTTAATATCCTGTCACAATCCCAACTCGATCAAGAATCCATCTCGAGGTGCAAAATAAGCCATGCTTAGGCCCATGACATAGTCCATCATCCCCTTTGCAACATGCTGTCCATGATGCTAATGCCAATGTGTTGTCATATAGTTGCATTCATCCAAGCATGATCTACCTGTCAATAAAAGAAACCTAATCTCTAAGGCCCCTTGTGAGGGTGTTGTAGTCCTCCTAGATATCAAGGACCTGCACACACCTATCCTCCAAGGTCTATCTAGAAGGAAGGGTTGAGAAGTTTCCTCCTTGAGTCTCATCCACATATGTATCTGATTCATACTACGTCCTCAAGTGCTTGTGCAAAAATCCACTATGCCAGTAAGATCTCTATCTGCATAATCTTCCCCAACCACTGTCTGAGAAGAAGTGCTCAAACTTCATCCATCAACAACTCCATGGTGAAGACCCTCCCTAGGAGATGCATCTCTTAAGTGTCTCAAGATGTGTGAAACTACATTTCCACCTTCATCTTTCCTTCTAGCTCTCACAACAAAGTAGCTATCTTCGTTTCCTTCATTGTTTGAGTCATACATCCAAGTCCCCTTTTCCACATAATCATGCTTTGCATTCGGATCCTTTGGATACAAAGCCATTGAACAAATTATTATTCTATATGCCAAGAAACTCCTCGTATTCATCGGAACCACCATAGTTTGTCCTCTAGTTGTAATTAAGAGAATATATTGGTCCACCATCGGTATGAATTGTGTAATTTTCAGAAAATCTTACCCTAGCACCATATTATGACCATCCAAGTCTCTCACCCTCAAGTCCAACTGTCGAGACTGTGAACCTACTGTTAGCTGAGTGTCCTTCAAATTACCTATCATAGCTTTCATGGTAGAGTCCAATGCTTTGAAAGTAATCGACTCTCTCCCCACTTAAGCTTTCTTCCCAAAAGATGTCATTTCTTTCCTAGTAAGGAAGCTATGAGTGGCCCCTGTGTCCACCAATGTAGCAAACTTCTTGCCATATATGGTTTCCTACACAAAACTCAGCCTAAAGTCATTTCCATCCTCTCTAGGCTTGATCTTGCATCTTCTCTCTGCAACCTTCTTCAATAACTCAACATCAGAAGAGTCTTTTGAATTATATTTCGACCTAACATCCTTCTTGAGGTACCTCAACTCCCTATTTGGTTCTTCTAATCAATTTGATCCTGGCTTACCTTGAGCTTCATCAAGTTTCTCCTCCATCGCTTTCTCCTTAAGTGCACCTACTTGGCACACATTTACTTCTTCCATTCGAAGTGACCCAATCTTTCGAACATATTCCTTCATGTCTTGGTGATAGTCCCCAATTGTGTCAATGTAATTGAGGTCATCCTGTTCTATGACAATGGGCTTTCTAGCAAGAAAGTCCCTCTCAATGTCGTCCTCAAGTCCCTTGACATTTTCCTGCAACATGGTACTTTTCTCCCTTAGTCAAACTCGTTCATCCTTGAGTTCTTGGACTCTTCGATCACCATGTCGTATCTTCTCATCAAGTTCATCAAGTTCAATAGTCCTTCCATGAAGATTACCCAAGTCCTTCCCCATGTCCACTATCTTGTCCCCCATGTGTATCAAGAGTTACCACTCTTGCTCAAGAGCTTCATAACATTTATGCATCTCATCTTTCCAAAAATATGTCATGTCTTCAATTTTTTGAAATGATCTTTCGACCATCTTCATCCCTTAGGCAAGTATCCAAGACCTTCTTTACCCTAAACAGTCATCAAGATTTAAACCCCAATACTAACTGCTAGCAACATATATCAACTATCACGAAGTATCCACTTCAATGTTCAATGCTTCTTGATACCAACTCTCATGAAGTGCAGTTGTATCACTTCCTTCTGCAAATCTTGATTCATCTGAATCAAGATCTGATACCACCTGTCAGGCCCCCACCCCTGGGCTGATCTTCCAACCACACATAGGCAGTTGCAGCACCACTACCCACTTTCATTTAACCAATACTTATGAGTACATGATACACCTAACATTCAACACTTAGTTATTTTTCTTAAATTTTACTAAGCATTCATCATTTTACACAATGGAATTAATATTCGTCATTATCATCATATAAATATGCATAGAGGAAATACTTTCTTTTATTGGGAGGGGCAACTCCCACATCAGTGTCTTCCCAATAATGATAATTCAATATTTTACCAATACAATTACAAGTTCAACCTTTGCTTAGAAACCCCAATTTTCACCTTGATAAAGCTTTCCAATTTTCAACAACTCAGCCTACTCATGTTGGGTCAGTCATCTCACTAGGTCGGGTCTCCCTTCCATTCAGCAACACCCACTTTCATCACTGAGGACTTCCCTTGTTCGTCGGGTTGTGCTACTCGTCACTAGGTAGAGGTGCCCACCTTGTCCGGTTGGGTAGCCCTCCACAACTTATTACAACTCCCCCTCAAGCAAAGGTTCCCACCCCACCACATTAGGTCATCCGTCATAGCTTGTCGCAACTCGATGCCCTCCATAGCTCATTGCACTTGCGCTCTCCGTAGCTCGTTTGCACTGCAAACCTTCTGCACTCGTCTGCGAACAAGAGCGCCCACCACCTCAAGTCACCTTTCACAACTCATCTGTTGGGGAAGAGTGCCCACCGTTCAGCTAGCCCAACCGCAGAATTGTCCGCCCACCATGCAGACCTACCCAAAATAGTTTGCTCGAACTCTTGTGGCTTCTTTCCTTCCTGTATCGGCTCAGTACTACAGCTGTTAGTCTTCCTGCACCTTTCTTGTCCTTCTATTGCTTTTCCTTTGCTCGCCCAAGTGTTGTTCCACACTTGCTCACTTAAACTTCGATGATCCTTCCTCCACTAAGTCACCACTCATATATATATGTGTCCTCCATGGTTAAGTTGGGTCGTTCAACCATACAAATCTGCCCATGAAAATGCCAAGTAATGTGTCGGCCCACCAACTCATTTTTTCCACACACTGGCCCGCCAAGTCATCCACATCACACGTCAGCCTGCCAACACGTCACGTGTGCACATACTTAGTCGATTTTCCCAATCTCAGTTTT
>APFE030166154.1:7893-57206 GCA_000404065.3 Pinus taeda
TGTTAGGTATAAGTATAAGCATATTATTTTCTAAGTTTTAGCCATAAATTCACTTAAAAATGTTAATAATTTAATAAAATTTGGAAAAGCATAGTTATGACTCAAATGAGGTAAACATAATGATATGGAGGTGGAATGGAGGTGACATGAAGGTAAAATGTGAAGATATACGTGAATAATGGAGTGAAAAGAAGGACTATTTTGAGGCCCAACAGTGTTGAAAATATAGAGACAACATCATCTCCATCCACAGACACTAGGAAAAATTGCCTCTAGTGTCTTTCACATGTTTCATTGTGTGCATCCACAATCCAAATCCAAGATCTATGGTTTAACCATGTTTGTCCTAGCATGTCGCAAATGACGCTTCTTTCATTTTATTAATATATCCTTCATCATTACCACTTCATAATATAAACATGGGCATAATGTAAGAATCACCTTCTCATTATATTAAAATCATAGATCATCCTAGGCTACTTCTTTCCACTTGATTCATCACAAAACTAGGAATATTACATGCCATCCACATGTCCATTAAATGAATGTGAACCATCACTATTCTATAAGAATGGCTCTTGAAAAACCCATTAGTCACAATGGAATTCATATATGTATATAAATATTGGCATTATCATGAACATATCACATATTTATATATTTACATTGAGTTAAGGTCAAGAGAACTTCCTTTGCGCCATTCTCATAGCTGCCATGTCACAATCCATTACTTTCTATGGATTGACCTAGCCATTGAATTATCATACTATTGTCTACTTAGTCATTAGTATAATAGACATCGTCATATGTCACATAGAATCAAAGTTCAGATAACTCCTTGTGTTTATGAAAGCATGCTTTGGATTTCAACGGTAATAAAATGCAGCCATGGGGATCCCTTTTTTCTTTGAATTCCTCATTTTACCTTTTTACCTCATTGTTAGTACCAATACCTCTAGCTATTATTCTCTATAAAAAAAAGTGCACATTTAAATTCCAATCATGCACATTTCATCATTTATGCCTTTTTTCACGTTCGGGAGAAACACTCCTAGGTATTTTAATGATGGTCTTTTTTGGCCCATCTACCCAAAATCATCATGTTGTTGTCCATGGCAGTAATGCAATGCCCCTTTCTGATCGTCCTCATTTCCATCATGTGTAAGCCTTTCTCAAGTCATATTCTTTCTTGGGTTTGACTTAGTTCTCCTTGATGGGATTGATCCATCTCCTATGGTACCCTACCAAGATACAAGCTTCCATTTGTTGCCACTAAGTCTTGCTATGTGATACCACATACACTCGTCTATTAGTGTATTAATGGAATAATATAAAAAAATAATGAGGTTCCATTTGTTCCATTTAAGACCAAGCACAACCACTACAGTTGTTCACGTATCCTCAATTTTTTTTAGTCACATGTGTCAAACCAAGGCACCATTAACACCTACATTAGGTTGACATTAAAATTCAAAATTATAGATACGTTCATGTCAGTGGCTTCACTCTCCTACTCTTACAGGTTTTTGAAATCAATCTTTAATCAATTCCATCAACAGTAATTTAAAGCTAGCCATCATTATCTGTTTTCAATATTAATTTTATTGCTAAAACCTACCATATTCATTATCTTAAGCCGCTTTATTAGAGCCAACTATCATGGAATCCACAACCACAATTTCAAAGGTTAGTTAATTAGAAAACCACATGACACATCACTATTTTTCATCTTCTACTATATATATAATATATATATATATATATATATATTTATATATATATATATATATATATATAAAGTAAACTATCCAACAAGAACAACACCAAGTACCCATTCTAAACTATCCAATTTTGAAAAGTGTTCATTCAAAATGCACTTTGTTTTAGCATATCTTTGACCCTTTAAATTTTCTATGTATCAAGTATGAACACTTTTTAAAGAATGTTAGTGATTTTCATGCTCATTTTCAAAAGTGTTAATACAACATCAATCCCTTTTTTTAGAGGGCTTATTTTTTACACTTGAAACTCAGACTCATGTAGACTTTCAAAAGCAACAACTTTTTATTAAGGCATATTTTTGACACTTAATTTTTTGTCCTTACTATACACAATGCTTTTTAAAATGTTGATTATTTAACCATTTTTAAAGTTGTCTTATTCATCTCCTTGTTTTTTATCTTAAGATGTTTGTTTTTTAAGGTCTTTTTGAACTTGTGATTTTTTTTCTTTACAATGTTTTTTATATTGAATTTTTCTTTTTAATTTTTTTTTGCAATTAATATTTTGAGGTTTGAATTTTTTATATATTTATATATCGTTAATTAATACTTCAATACACATAAAATAATTGTGACTAAAAAATAATAATTTTAAACACTCGACAAAAAAGAAAAAACCATTTTTCATATAGATATTGTTGGTTGTTAATTTTGGCCACTTTTTACCCACCTTTTTATCCCTTTCATGTACTCATTTCATGACATTGCTGCTCGATTTGTATTCTGAACAACAAAGGCACACCTATTGTCATGTCTTTATGAATTGTTAATCAGTTAAGCATAGTCGTAGAGGATTATTTCCTAAAGCGACTTGCTAATTTAAGTTTTTGTGCATATTTGGAGGAATGATGGTCAAAAGAATGATTCAACATATGATGACTATTGACCTGGTAGTGCTATCTTTTGATATCAATTGCAACTGTGGTTCAACATATTGACTAACACAAGTTCTATCTTTGTATTTTCTTATATCTCAAGAATCATTTTGTATTTGCAAGCAGACAGTTGTCGTAACCTTAGGCACTATTAGTTGTTAATGAAATGTATAAGTAGTGATCAAGGGGATGGGAAAACCATCACAAGGAGATATACAAGATTTATGAGTTGTAACAATAGACCTTTGTAATCATAGTTTGATTAATACAATTGTTGATATTTTCAGTATTTTATAGATCTCAATCTTGCCACAACCCTGATAAGGGAGTTGGGCCCACTCTCCTGACCAAGCGTTGTTGGATTAGATGTGTGTGTAGGTTTATTTTCTATTGCTTTATCTCTTTGTTGTGTAATGATTTCAATGTGTTGTTGTGAGTCTTAACTTGTTGTTACTCCTTTTGTTGTTACAGTTATAGCTTCTTGTTACACATTGTTATGTTATGATTAAATGTTCAATGCTGGGTAGGGAAACTGTGGCTTGCATATACCTTGCATGATAGTCTTGAAATAACTAGTTGAGCCTCGGGTTGACAATTAATATGGAATTGGGTGAATTTCATGATTCATATTTGAACGACAATAGATATAATTTAAAAAATGTGTTTTTGGAGACATTTTCACTAAAAATAACTTGCTTAATAAATTATTTTTATGAAAATTTTGAATAACAAAAGTTGAAAAAAAATAGAAAATTTTATGAAATTCTTATGAGTTAGGGGCACGTGGGCCTCACCATATGGGAGTTGCATGACAGCCCCGCCGCCTGGATCTAGGCCCCTCAGTTGGCTAGGCCTAGCTAGCTATTCCTGGAATCGGTTAATGGGGCAAATTCATTTATTTATTTATTAATTGTTTTTTTATCCCGCTTATCTATAGTTTAACATTGGGAATTCATTTTTTGTTATTTTTTATTATTATTTAAATTATTTATTTTATAAGGTGATTGTTGAGGTCTTATTTATGGTCTATTCAGTTTCTTCCATTTCTAGTAGTTACTAATTTGTTGCTTGTTTTATTTCTTTTTTTTTTAACCTTTGATTATTTATTTTTATTTTTTTATTGTTTCCATTTTCATGAATTATAATTTTCCCTCTATAATTTTCAATTTAAGATGACAACTTTTAAAGAGGAAAAAAATAATTTAAAAAAATTCCAAGAATCGCTTTTTAGTTATATTACTTTTTAATCTTTTTCTATGTTTTTTTTAAGATGACAAATTAAAGAGGATAAAATAATTAAAAATATTTTTTTAATATTTTTTTAAAGTTTTATTAATTTTTAATTTGACTTATACTTTTTTATGTTTTTTCTAATTTTTTTCTCTATCTTCCATTCCAATTAAATTAATCATAATTTTATTTCTTGCTTACACACAACTTTTGTAATTGATAATTATTATAACGATTAGTGATTGGCTTTTACAATCTTGTGAGCATTTTTTTCCTAATTTTATTAAGAATGTTTGTGATTAATATTTGTTGTTCTCGCACACCAAAGGATTTGAAAATCCTGCCACGCATTATCAGGATCCCACTTTGAAGTTCCATATTTTGTTTCAAGTTGCTAGAGATTGCTCGACGTTTATTGCGAGATTAGCCTTCAATTTCTCATATGTTTCAATTGGTTTGTTAAAATTCTTTTATCTTCTTTCTTAGAACCAAACAGAGAATATTGGTCTTAGTTACCATGCAAAATGTTGATGTGTGAATTTTGTTAAAGTGGTTTAATCTACTGCACTTTTATTCCTCGTTTTATTCAAAGTCACTTAGGGAAATTCATCCATTTTAATGCTAAATCACAAATCATAGACAAAAGTATAATATTTAGAAAATATTTGAAAAGAGCCAATGATATATTTTATTTATTTTAATAAATAAATTTTTTATTTTTAATTTTAATTTCACGATACTAAATGTTTTAGGAACTAAGTATTTTGATTAGAAACTAAGTGTTTTGATATCCATCTATAGTTACTAGTGATTTAATTTTTTAAATGTGTTGGTCATAACTTAATTGTTAAATTAATAGTAAAATAATTGTTATTATGCATTATCCATAGATATTGATTAACTCGTCTTTACAATTTAATTTAAAAATTAATTTAATACTAAATCACAAATTATAGATCATTTTAACTACATTTTTCTCTGTAAAAGAAAGAAGTCTAGTTTAAAACGGGACATCATTTGAGAGATAACAATAAAAATTTTGTTCCATATTCTGATGCCTTCACTGTCACAAACAAAATTGCATGAAACTCTATATCAATCATGTACAATTCTCATGAACTTTGTAGGAGTCAATTGGTTGTGCAAAACAAGTTTCTTAGAATTGACATCTCATTGAGTTGAAACAAAGTTTCTCCATATCAATTTGAACCAAACAATGCCAAAGAAATAAATTTATAAAGCTTCATTACAACCGATGAGGTAGGGCGCTCACAAAAAAGCAACATTTTAGCACAAAATATTCACTTTCATTTCTACTTTTTTATGAAGACTTCAATTGATCAACTCACATCCTGTCAATGTTTCAAACTAAGTTTCTCCATTTCAATTTGAACCAAACACTACCAAAGAAATAATGTTATAAAGATCCATTACAACCAATCAAGAAGGGCGCTCACCAAAAAGCAACATTTTAGCACAACATTTTCACTTTCAATTCTACTTTTTTATAAAGACTTCAATTGATCAACTCACATCCTGTCAATAGTTCATACTCCAATTAGCTATATTTAAACCAAGTGATAGGTGCTAGCTACTACGTAGAGTTTGTTAATTTTTACTGTATGTTGTAATGATTTCTTATTTTGTTTTGCTTGTTAATTTTTTTCTTAAATTGTTTTTTTGGAATATATATATATATATAAGTTCAGTTTGGTTTTTATTTTTTATTTTTTTATTTTTTTATGTTTGATTTTTTCTTTTTAAAATATTTTTATATTTGATTTTTTTTTATTGAGTCTTTATTTAATGTTTTAATATATATTTTTATTTACTTGTTATACCTGTCAATGGTATAAGGCATTCAGTTTTGCCTTTGACTAGGTATTAGTTTGTCTTTGACCAAAAACTTATGACACTTATCCATAGTTTAACATTAGGAATTCATTTTTTGTTATTTTTTATTATTATTTGAATTTATTTATTTGTAAAGTGATTGGTTGAGGTCTCATTATGGGTTGTTTAGTAACTTCCATTTCTATTATTTACTAATATTTTGTTTTAGTTTTATTTCCTTTTTAATTACCTTTCAATTTTTTCGTTATCTTTTTTTATTATTCTATTTTCATGAATTATAATTTTTTACAATATTTTCAATTTAAAATGACTTATTATTATATTAAAAATATATTTTAATAAATTTAATTATAAACAATTATATCTATTAATAAAACCCCACACATATATATGTGTGTTAATATAAACAATATTAATTAATCATATTTCCTAATTTTTGGTGATGGCATTAAACAATATAGCATTTTTTTATTTTTTTATTTTTGTGATGAAATTTTTGTCTTTGTTATTTTTTTATTTAATTAAGTTATATTTAAGCTAAGCAGCAGGTACTAGCTACTATGTAGCCCTTATTTATTTTCTTAAGTTTTTTGTTTTTTTGTTTTTGTTTTTAGTTTTAGTTTTAATTCTTTTAATGTTTTAATTTTTGTTTTGTTTGTATTTTTTCATTTTTATTTATTTTATTTTATTCTTTTCTGCAGGGTCCGTGTCAATCCTTGACTAGCAACCTAGTCCTATTATGTGTCAATTTGATAGTTGAATTTCAAGTTTTCGCTATAATGGATTGAGTTCGCCCACACAATATGTCAATTTTGATGGTTGGTTTTTAACTTTTCATTATAATGGATCGAGTTTGTCTACACTGCGTACCAATTTGATGGTTTTAATTTTTTGTCTCAATTTGTTAAGTTGTCTTGAGCTAAGATTTTAAAATAGATATACTTTTAGCATTTAAAAAATAAATTACTATTGGTATAATGACTTTTTCATTTAGGTGTTCATTTTTAAAGTTTTTTCTAGTCATATAATTTTTTTCATAATTTCATGGTTGAATTATATTAAAAACTCAAGCTTTCATGTAGTCATGATGTTTGGTTTTAATTCCATGGTTGAAAAATTGTCAAAAATTTAAGATTTTTTTGATTCATGATAGTTTATATTTAACACCATCGCTGAAAACTATTGTAATTTAAGGCTTTTCAAAGACTTGATATGTTATCTTTAACGTCATTGCTAAAAATTCTTGAAAATTTACAACAAAAAAAAATGTTATTACATCATCAACACTTTTTGTTTTCAAGGTGTTTTTTTACACAAAAAAAATGGTTTTTATTGGATTTTACTACCATTTTTTTAAAATGTTGAAAATTTACCCCAATTTTTTTCGTTGATGCAACATCAACACTTTTCTGGTGTTTTTTACACAAAAAATTTGGTTTTAATTTCATTTTACTACCATTTTGAAAAAATGTTGAAAATTTACGTGAAAAAAATAAATGTTGATGCAACATAACATTTTCTGTTTTCAAGCTATTTTTTCATTTTCTTTTGGGTTTTCTTACTAGAGTTCTCATTTTATATTTATATATGTGTGTGTGTGCACGTATGTGTATCATGGTTGTACATGCAAACAACTCATCACCATTCCATCACAATGTTACACACAACATTCACTTGCACAAGAAAACAATCAATATGCAACCCATGATCGTAGTGTCAAAACTAGAACCTTCATAAGAAACACAGGAATTTCCCCAAAATCCCTTGTATCATAGGAGAATTCACATGTTCATTCCTCCCAAGTTTGAAATAGCACGCCACTTAAACAATCATACACTAACCATGAAAATAAATCTGCATAAGTACGAACATAACAAGCATCGATGTTTACCATAATAGGCCATCCAAAACTTTAAGATTCCAAAAGAAAACACATGTAGTACCATTCATCTTCCAAAAAAATCAATCACATAATATCATCCTTATAACCAACATACCAATCACAATAAAATGTTATAAATGGCATAGAATCTTATCCATATTCAACTATGATACTCAAATCTAGAGCCCCACCCTACCTCCAAATATCCAAGCACTAGATCTACTTCTCTATTAAGTTTTAATAGGCACCAATTGATTTCCAAGGTCTAGGGTTGAAACTATGTCTACACTTATTTCAAGATAGAGCCCATCCAGTCCAAATCTTGAAACTTGAATCTTTGATAGCACTCAATAATGTAATCCCTTCTAATCTTGTCCCAAAATCAAAGTTAGTAGGAGGCAGTTACTATATTCTCCTTATCTCCATGGTCCCATTATGGAAATGGGGCCTAAAATTTTGCTCTCTTCCAAATACTTCAAAAATTAAGAAAGATCACATCATTGTATTCATCCCATCAAGACCTTTCAAATGATATAAATTTTACCTCGATCTGACTTACAAATAAAAATTTGTGACCATTTAAAATAGGTCAATTACTTCCTTGCCATGTCATTAATTATCCCACTTGGAAATCACATAATAATGCATGTGGCACGTAATGCACCCACTCCACGATTATGGACAAATCCACATGGATAACACACCCTCTAAATAATCATAGGTTAGCTTATTCCACAAAAACTTTAAACTTAACCAAAGCGGCATGACCCTCGACCTAGAGGTTGGCCCGACGTCCAAACCTCTAACTAGTGGGCTACCTGACTATGAGGCTTGCACACCTTGGGTCAGGCATGAACTCATTATGAGTTCGACTTTTTTATTGACTATCCTAACCCTCAACTTAGTGGATCCCGCCAATCATTCCAAGCTTTTTTTATGAGTTGTTTCACACTTAGAAAAATTATGATTTCTTTGAGAATCATGCAGGCCTAAGTTCCTCATGCTCAACCACCTAGTTAAACTTGGACATTAACAATTGAGGGATGAAGGAAAAAATTCCTTCGCCTCCTTTCAGCGCATCATGGCCATGAAAACATGGCTCAACACGCTTGGAAACATCAGCTACATTTACTAAAAATACACTAAACTCTTAATTTCATAATCCATTGGAACAAATATAAACTTGGCCATTAGCTTGCCTAGTAAAATATTCAGAGAATGTGCATCTAAGTGCCCTTCTTAGAATCACATGGAAATAAATATAATTTTCCCACTTGCAACATAATCAAGCATTTATGTCCATGTAGTGTGACTCACATTCGTAGAGCAATAAGTAGCAAATGACTAGCAAATCATACTCATCAGTTTAATGGAGGAACATAGAAAACTATGCTCACACAAACCTTACAGCAATTCAAGCATTCTTTATACATGCATACACGAAATCTAATATCCATTATCATGTAGGAAATCACATTCCTTAATATCAGCAAGACCATTTATCTAATACCATATACATGTACATATATTTTAACATAAGAAGACTAGGTAAATGCTTACCTTATGTGGTGAATAAATGGCAAATGAGAGTGGCACTTCAACTCTCCACCCAACCATAGACAAGGTACAACCACTTTTACCTGTAACAGTCACCCCTGAGCTAGATTTTAGTGCTTGAGGACGAATGAATTTAGAGAAATAATTGAATCTCTAGCTAAAATAGGGTGTCCCATAGCCACACTACCTTCGCCAATCAGTTATTCAACCATTCAATGAACCATTGAACCTCCAAATATACACAACCAATGCCAATGGTACATTTTAACCAGTGTGATAGGTGATATAGGGTTTCCCAAGGCTACACTACCTTCGCCCACTAGCTATCTAAGCATATTATTGCATCATCACATCACAAGAGAGATCCTAGCACAAAGAGTGCAACTTGACTTTAGGAGATGATTTTCCACTTAAAATGAATGTTCCTCATCTCCCTAAGCTATCGAGGAGTATGCGGGGTACTTTACATTGGTGATTGACTAGTGGAAGTAAGTACCATTTTTATTCATCCCTAAGGAAACACGAACATGCCATATTCTCCCAACAAGTAGATTCAACAATCCAACAAGTTTCATGGTGGGTTACGCATCCACAAGGCAAGCCATTGTTCTATGGTATTAATCCAGTAAGCCTCTATGAGGGTTCTTAAACTAGTTTCCTTCTACTGCCTCCATGAGCGAGGGTATTCTAAAGAGTCTGTTCTCCCTACTAATCAATCTTCAATGGCCCTCTCTTCATTGATGCCTCTCGGCCTCCACCCTTCCTATTGGAACTGGTTAATTATTCTTCTCTTTTCATAGGTCTGTGAAAACCCTCTTTGTGGCCAACACAACCCATACTTCTTCATAAATTTTGTCCCTTTTCCTTGCCTGTTGTTGGGGCTCAAAGGAGACCTGGACCTATCCTTTTCTTTTCAATAAAATTTAATGCTCATTTATGCCAATTAAACCATCTTAGTCAGCCCATGACTGATATTTAAAATAACCATTTCCTCAAGCAACTGGAATATGTGTCCCTTTCTCTCAACCCTTTAATTAGTTACATGTTATTTTCAAAGGAGGGATATTAACCAGGGGATGTCACACAATAAATCATAATATTCACCTTAAAATTGTAGAGAGCATCATCTAGCAATTGTGGAAAATAATAATCTAGTTGTAAGAGTTCCTTTATTCACATTTACGGACTTTTTGCAGCCACATTTTCCATGAGTTTTCGTGTCATAGTTCCCACAATGGATATTTTTAGAATAGAAACAAGAAATGATAAAAATAGAATCTAGAAATTCCAGTTTAATTTGTCATTTAATTAAACTGAGAATTAAAATCGAATTGTATTCTCATAACAACTTGTAATAGTTAACTAGAGTGAGTTGACCTAGTTAACTTAGGAATTTTGAGTCGGAAGTCTTTCTGAAGTCATATATATTTTCTCCCTATATTATAGGGGTCTAGGATGAGTTAAGTATGAGTGGTAATTAGTTAGCTCAGTTTACTAAGCTAAGTCAAGTTAAATTAGTTCCAAACTATTTGAGGAACTAATAGTGAGTTAATAGTCAGTTGATGCATTAGTGCGCTAAACTAGTGCTACTCCAGTTATCTAAAGATTCCCTCATTAGAAACTCATGCATGTCTATTCTGAGAAAGACCCAGTTGAGACTAGAGTGCAGGGGCAGTGTGCTATTTTTTGTATAATTTTCTGAGTTTTACAGATGGTGTATGCAATCAGGAACTAAACCTAGAAGGGATTGCACAGTTATGGATGAGGAATTTCCCTTTAAATATGGGCTAATTCTCTTAGGAAGTGTGCAAAGAATTAGAAGCTTTGTGGCTTGGAAATTTGGCTAAGTATTGGCTAAATGAAGTCATCAAGTGTAGGATAGAAAATACTTGTGTAGGTTAACCTCAAGGTTGAGGAGACCATATTGTATTCATCTGAATTCTTTGACAAAGGGAACATTGGAATAAAGACTTGAAGAGCTTGTGAAGAGTCTAAGTTTTGGCCTTGAGCTTGCTTATGAGTTGGAGATTGAATTTGCTAAGTGCTAGGATTATTCTAGAGAGAACAAGATTGTAATTTCATCTTGATTTTATGGATTAATACAAAACATATAGTGGGGTTTTGAGTTGTGGCTTTCCCTAGATATTCATTCTATTATGTACCTTTGATTATCTTCCTCTAATGATTATTGTTTGCTCAATGTTCATCGGCTTCCACTTTAAATACTAGAAGTAGATTCTTGTCTCTTTCTTTAGAAAATTGCATTAGGTTGTGAATCTATATGATTTTCTAGATGGTATTGGAGACGAGAACAATATAATAGAGGATATTTTGAAGTTTTGAGTTTTGGGCCATGAGTTTACAGAGAAGATATGAAACTTTTTGTGCAAAATTTTTAGAAACAAATAGCATATTTGGATTCTTTGCAAAAAAATACCAAAATTCAAAAAAAAATTGGTTGAATCGAAGTTGGGATGAGGGAGAGATCGTTGATTTAAAATCCACTCTTTTTCCATAAAATTTCATGAAAATGAGATAGATGAAACATATTGGTGTGCTAGCCAAGAACGTGTATGCTCTTGAGTTTCAAGATGCACACAAAGCCTTGAAAAGCAATAAAAAGGTTAGAGACTTGGTGGTTGAGAGAGAGAGAGTAAATTACCTCTTAACATGTAGCCCCAGAGGAAGCCTCTCAAGCAGCTTGAGGAAGTTTTGGAGCAGCCATAACTAGAGAAGCTGAGAGGAGACCAAGTGGATATATCCACTCAAGTAGAGAAGAAGTAGTCTCAAAAGCATTCTCAGACAATAGTGGAGAAGCCATAATTGGAGAATCCGAGAGGCGACCAAGTGGAGCCAACCAGTCATGCAAAGACCTCCAGTAGGGGGAATTTTGAGCCAAGTGGGTAGAGAGATCACATGCAGCCATACCTCCAGGTGTGAGGCAGGGAAATTTGAAGTGATAGTCCCAAGAGGGATGAAATTGGGCAGGGTCCATTGAGTGGTTTTATCTCATGGATCGTACCTTGCTACAGGAGCCCAAAGTACATAGTAGTGGGAGGAATTAGTGGGATTGATGTAGTCAAATATCAATATGAGAGAGCCTAGAGCAGTCAGATACTGAAGAATCATAGAGAAGGGTTGACAACAGTGTAGAAAGGAAGAGTCAATAGAAGCACATAGTTTTCAGTTGACAGAGGAAATAACTGTCAGAGAATTTGATGACATAGGCATTATTCTAATTCAGGTTGGATGTTTCTTGTTTCTAAAGTTGTTGGAGCAACAACACTAGAGAGAAGTGTTGCATGCAAAACATTCCAAAGGTTCAGGATTGGGATCAAGTTGAATTCCTTTCTTGTTGAGAGGGAGTGTTGAAAATAGCAACAAGAAATGATAAAAATAGAATCCCGAAATTCCAATTTAATTTTTCCTTCAATTAAACTGAGAATTAAAATCGAATTTTATTCTCATAGGAACTTGTAATAGTTAGCTAGAGTGAGTTGACTTAGTTAAGTTAGGAATTTCGAGTTGGAAGTCTTTCTGAAGTCATGTATATGTTCCCCCTATATTATAGGGGTCCAGGATGAGTTAAGTATGAGTAGTAATTAGTTAACTAAGTTCACTGAGCTAAGTCCAATTAAACTAGTTCCAAACTGTTTGAGGAACTAATAGTGATTTAGCAGTTAGTTGATGCATTAGTACACTCAATTAGTGCTACTCTAGTTAACTGAATATTCCCTCATCAAAAACTCATGCATGCCGGTTCTGAGAAAGTCCGAACTGAGACTAGAGTGCACAGACAATGTAATATTTTTTGTATAATTTTCTAATTAGTACAGATGGTGCATGCAATCAAGAACTGAACCTAGAAGGGATTGCCCAGTTATGAATGAGGAATTTCCCTTTAAATACAGGATAATTCTCTCAGGAAGTGTGCAAAGAATTAGAAGCTTAGTGGCTTGGAAATTTGGCTAAGTATTGGCCAAAGGAAGTCATCAAGTGGAGGATAGGAAATACTTGTGTAGGTTAAGCTTAAGGTTGAGCAAAGAATATTGTATTCATATAAATTCTTTGACCAAGGGTGCATTGGAATAGAGACTTGGAGAGCTTGTGAAGAGGCTAAGATTTGGCCTTGAGCTTGCTTATGATTTGGAGATTGAATTTGCTGAGTACTGCAATTTTTCTAGAGAGAACAAGCATTGTAATTTCATCTTGATTTTCTAGATTAATACAAAACAATTAATGGGGTTTTCAGTTGTGGTTTTTGTTGAATATTTATTGTGTTATGTGCATTTAATTCTCTTCCTCTGTTGATTATTGTTTTCTCGATGTTTATGGGCTTTCGATGTAAAGAGTAAAAGTAGATTCTTGTCTCTTTCTTTAGCAAATTGCATTAGCTTCTGTATCTACAATATTTTCTACAAGATTATTAATAAAAGTACATACACTCATATGTATTACTTATTTAGGAACCATAACTAGTTAACCTATTTTTCTTACATTGATTTTTATCTTAAAGTATATGTAAATATAATATCTACTTTTTTAACTTGTTACTTTTAGGTCCATCTTAACCAAACCATAGTTTTCATGTGGATGCCCATGCAATGACCTAATGTGTGTTCTCTTTACTTAGCTATTTCTTTAATGCATGGAAAGGGTCTAAAGGATCTATGTGTGATCTTTGAGAAAAAATATCCCAACCAAGCCTATATATATTTTTGTAGCTACGAGCATCCCCATAATGACATAACAAAATGGAGGAAAATGTATGAGATTAAATAGGCTTTATTAGATAATCCATCAACACAAGCACCCCCTCAAACTCTTAATTTTGTTGAGGAAAACCTTGGGGAAGGCCCTAAATTAAGCTACCTTAGAAATTTTTGATACTTTAGCCTTCTTATAGCATATAATTAATCCTTTACCTAGTGATATAACTTTCTACTAATCATCAGTGTAATGCTACCACCTCAAAATAGGGATCAATTTGTCACATTTCTGTCACTTTTCCTAAGAATTTGGCCTCTGTTAAGCCCTATAATGAACAATGAGTGTAAATTTTGTGATATAGAGTCCCCTTGACATTTTTCATATCCCTATAGCACTCTAGTTTGAATCATCCCTTCAATACAGTTCCATACTTAGTCAAAATTTGGTGTTTTTCCTCAATTTTATTGCCTCTTTCAGCCTTTGTAGTGTAGCATTAACCAATTATCCAGAACTATATCTATATCATTAAAAATTCTTCATAGAGTCTCCTTTTCCTAATCCTCATTTTTGGAGTGCTATCATTTCCATATTTCTAGTGCTATATGGTCTCCCTTGGCCAAATTTCATGTTTTTTCCTCAACATTTTGCCTCTTTGAGCCTCATAGTGAATCATTGACAATTAATATAGTGATAAGACACATAATTAAGCCTTAATTATGTTCCATATCACTCCATTAAACATCTATATATTGCTACAGGTCCACCTTGTCCTTCTCCATAGAGTTACAAGATCACAATTCACTAAAAACACTCATTTTTCGCCTCCTCTTACACTGTAGTGCAACATGAACCATTGTTCCATTAATTTAGTGGTTCACAAAGAATCATAGAAACATTAATAATTATATTAAAATTAATATTGAGTTAAGATGCCTTTCTCGAGGTTTCCTCCCACTTAAGTTGCCTTTTCTTGGGCTTTGTTGGTGTAAAAATGACAATAAATTGGAGATAAATTTCAAGATAAAATGGATGACTGATTAACTGATCTAAAACTCATTGAATTTCCATTATTATGTCTCTAACATTTCCAAATTTATTTTTACCTTTATTTTCCAAGGGTTTCTCCTCATTCAAGACCCTAGAGTTTCACGTTCCATGGGAAGTATTCAACTTTTAAACTCAGATTTGACATCCCATGCAACTGTAGCATATAACTAAACATTAATCTAGTGCTAAATAACTACAATAATAATTAATATGGTGTTGTAATTCGCTCTTAATATTAGAAACTAAGTCATGATGTCTCCCTCAAGTTTTTTATCACTAAAGCGACCTTCTCCTAAGCCTTCTTTGTGTAGAATTGGCCTGAATTAGAGGAGGAAATCAGGGTAAAATATATGATACTCGAAGTATCTTAAATTTCATGAAAATATTTCAATTATGGCCCCAAAATATCCTACATTCTATCCTTTATTGTCTTCCCATGATTTCTCTCACCATAACCCTAGCTTTTCATCCTTCGAAAACAACTCAATTCCATTTCAGTGTATTTCTGGATATAATTTGGACCACTCATTTATATTCAAGATTAGGCACATAAGCAAGTTTTTTCCTCCCCAGAAATTCCAATTTTCCTCCAAAGAGAACATAGAGGATCCTCGAGGGGGGAAACACCCAACTACCTTGGTGATAAATTTCAATATACAATTGTGATAGGTAAGATTCTGGCCTTGTTTGAATTTGTAAGTATTTTGGTATCATCATCACTAAAAGTTTCTAGCTAGCATAAGCATAGCTAGTCTAAAAACTAGTCCCTCAATCTTATGCATCTTGCATTTTATTTCAATATGTATAATGGGTGTCTATTATTTTTAGTGATTATGCATAATATTTAAATAGAGAGACTGCAACTTTGAAATATTTTTAAGAAGTGAAGCCCTCAACTATAAACTTATTGTATAATATCAATTAATAAACAAGTGGCACATATCAATAGAAGTAATTTCGATTGATTAGAACCCAAGGGAAGACCAATCCAAGTGAAGATCGGTAAGCATAGAATTTGAAAATCTTTTGAATGCAAGGGATATTCCTTCCAATATCATAGTCGATGTATGTATTATGATCCAACCAAGGAGTAAAGGACCTAGTTTCAAGGAATGTTGTGTGTTATAGCTTAGCATTAACAAAAGCCCAAATAATTTCTTCATATCTCAATGGATTCCCAAAAAATATACACATGAATAAGCATATACCTTCATAATTATTATCTAATTATTTGAAGTTACAAAAATAATTGAAGAAGGATATGGCCTAACCAATGGAACATTGTTGCTTACACATTACCTTGAACACATTCTTGTTTTCACCGGAGAAGGATAGATGAATTCTTTCCCATATCACAACGAAATACCATTAAATCATAGAGAGATTTCCACTTGGAAGAGTCAAGTGATTAGATCATCCTATGGTTATATTTTCCATCACTTGAATACTTCATGATGTCCTCCACTAAAAATCCACTCAAACTGTAACTATTTCCAACCTATTTCTAAGAGTTTAAAAACTATTTTCTTTTATTATATTTGTAAATTATGATAATATGAATAGTTTCAACTAACCTAATCAAAACTCACTAGTCATAGATGGAAATTAGTAAAATATTTCTATAAATTCATAAAACACTCACTAGAATACATTTCCCAATTCTAGAGGTTCCAATTTTTTGAATCTAGGTTGATAAATTTTGAATTTTTTATTCTATTATAGAATAGATCTAGGAGAGCGGTAATTTTGTACTCATTGTTACAATATTTAGAAGCCATGATAGGCCATTTCTAGAATTGTATGATTATATGCATCTTATTATGGTTTTTGGCTACTCTTAAACAATTCATGTATGTGTTTGTTTTGTGGTATGTGTATTTCTAGGTTATGGAGTATTTCATAAATTCTATTGTTCTCTCACATAGATTTTGTTTCAATTTCTATAGTTTCATTTATGAGCACTTGTTAGATATAAATGTTGACTATTCTTCATTGATTCTAGAAATTTGAGCACTTGTTGTTGTCCTAGATTACAAATAATTACTTCCTTTCCTATGCAGTTGTGTATGCACTAAATCATTTACTTCCTGATTCTTCTTTACCCTTCACTCTTATCTAGATGACACATTTTTATCTTAATGCATTATATATTTTTATGTTAGAATATAAATACCCTCATGTGATGATTTTCGATATCTCATAGTAATCGCAAAATCAAGAATGATCATTAGGAAAAACTCTAGATATTTTTGTTATCCTAAATGGTGTGAGCCTAATTGGGACATTGTACTCGAGATAACCTGTCAATATTGCTAGGACATTTTTCCCTGTCAACAAGCTCATAATATCTTCCATATCTCTTTGCTCAAAAAATATGTAACTAGTGCTAATCATATAGTTGATTGAACTATTTATACATGTGTATCCAAATGGAGATTTGTAGTAAAAACCCTTTCAAATTCTAAACAAGAAGGGAAAATATCTCTCAAATAGAGCCATCACACTTGTAAAAGTGCAAGGGAAACACCTTGGACTAGATGAAGTTACATAGGAACTTGAGGCTACCATAAGAATAACATATTCATTTTTTTTTCAACATGAAGAAACTTAGAGTTTAACACTAAGCATGGTGTGCCTTTAAGGGGGGTGCTATTGTAATATCTCCATTTAGAACCCCTAATTAAAAGCTATAAATATGTGTTGTGTTTAGTGCGCTTATTGTTTCCATGGGTATCTTATTATTATGCTAAGGTGAACTAACCATGCTAAAGTCAATGTAAATGCATTTTATCTTGATTAATGAAAATATCGAACATCAATGTGAGCACTTATAGAGAATTCATGACACCATGAGTGGAGAAATGGTAAGGGGTTTTATGGAGGGAATCATATACTTAGACGCATGTACCTTTTATCCACTTACCCATTTTATTTTATCTTAATTCATTTAAGTTGTAATTATGAACTAAGGCCATTGTTTAAAAATAATGGATCTTTGCTAAACTCCTTTATTCTTAGAGACTTGTCTTCAAACCTCTTTAAACTAATGTGTTAATGTTAGTATGAAGAAAGTAATCTTTAACTGATGAGAAATAAAAGGAAAGTTTGGAATGGGAGAAGAAAGCATTAAGGGCAATGTGAACAAAGAAGAAAAAAAAGAGATAATAGAAAAAAGGCACATTGTTTATATGTGCTCACTAGTCTACATTTGTATGTCATTATAAGCCTATTTTGAGGCGTAAAATTAGGTTGTGGAAAATTTTGTACGTCCATAGAGTGTGAGGGTTTCGAACTAGGAAAGCATTATAGGCACAAGTGAGGGGAGAAACTGAGGGACGTTGTAGCAATAAACATTATCCCTTTGTTGTTATCCAAGCCATCAAAGGAAACACTTGCGATAGTGGAAACCTTGAAATCAACAAGAATAAATCCCTACTAGAACTTAACTAGAGAAATTGTGAAAATTTACAGTCCCTAAAGAAGTAAGTGCTATTGATTTTCACCCTCACAATACCATGTTATAGCCCTGGGATGGCCATTTTTAGAAGTACTTAGTGTATGTATTCCTATGGATTAGTGGAAAGGAACTCATCCTCAATTAGTTTGTTAAACAATTTATGTAGTCCAATATAGGTATGTTAGTTGTATTATAGATCTATTTAAATTCTTGTTTACATTATTTATGATATAACTCTTTCTTCTGGCTATACGAGAGTAGTGAGTGTAATTGTTTGTAAGGAAGAAAATTTAAAAGGTGTGAATGACTTAACGTCATTGTATATTATCAAGATATATTTCATAAGTTTAATTAAAGAAAGTTTGTAAGAGAAAATATAATTTAGGAAAGAACTTATTTGTTGATAAAAATTTATATTTGGTTAATATTTTAATGATTAGAATCCTAACTGAGAATTAATTGGCTTTTAATGAATTTCAATGTTGAATATCTTAACTTGATAGCTTTCATTTTGATGAGGGTATCATGGTGGAAGTATACAAAAAATATTTTACATTATACTTGGATATTTACCGAGGAATGATAGTATTATATAATTGTTCAAGGATATGGTAACAATGTTGTGTAATCTCAATTATTCCCATTATTGATATATTGTAAAATGTTATACAATTTCTTTTATCCTCTATAACAAGAAATAATTCATTATTGTAAATTAATTTTATATTTTTCTTAATAGGTGGAATATTTCAAGCAGGTAAATACATATAGATTTGATCCATTTATAACTCAAATTATATGATCTAGGTAGATGTAGATTTTGGTATATATAAACATTATTATTATATTGGTGCATCCACCAAATGTCTTGGATTTTTGGATTGTATCTTAAAAGATATTTGGTGTTTATCATACTTTCATGATCTTTACATGATCCCTCGTACCAACTGTTACAAAACTATTCTATATGTTATTTAATTTTACAATGACTTAAGATAATCCTAGAGAGAGTGAATAATTCCTCTAAGTTGTATGCTTCATGTGAATACTTGTGTTGAGTCTACTTGCACCAAGAGGCACTTTCTACTATTAGAGTTCCAATACATATTGAAACATGTAAGCTTACATAGTGATCTTATCAGTTGCATTGTCAATCTTATCCTTATCTATTGAGTTATCAATCTTATCTTCCAACTATCATTAGAAGCATCTATTGTTCCTATAAATTAGGCTCATGTCTAGCTCATTTTCTCAAGAAATGAAGTGTGTTGCTCTTCATTCTTCATCTTGAGATATCTTGGTAGAAGGATTGTTTAGATTTTCAGTCTAATACTTGGGTATTTTATTACGATTTCATGGTATCAGAGCTATACTGCAATCTCCCTTCTCATGTTTTTTGAGCTCTATTTTAATTTTTTTAAGATCTAATTTTGGATCTAGCTGTTTTGGGGTTTGAAGTTTTTATTCAATCGTTGAAGCCGTCAGAGAAGACCGTGGAGGTTTTTGAGGCCTCCATAAAAAAATATATGAATTTACCATAATTTCTCAAAGGCTCCATTCATATTTTCCAAAATTTTCCATAATAAATTTTCCTTTTTTATTTAAATTTTCCCGTATCTTAAAAAAAATAGAAATGGTACCTAGAAACAGATAAAGGAATTTATGAATGTGTTGTTTTGGCTTTTAAAAAAGGAAATTTTTTTCCTGCAAATTTTATAGGAGGAGGAAAGTGTATAGGTAAAAGTTCTTTTAAAAAAAGGTTTAATTTTCTTAGTCCCTCATTAAAATTATTTTGAAATTCATTGGAGTTGTTTTTGGGCAAATATTTCTAGGTTAAAAAAAAACCTCAAAATTATTGGAATTTTTTTCCTTAGTAAAAGAAGAATTATGAAAAATTTATTGACTGGGTTGAAAAGGAGAATTTGGACAAATATTACTGGCATTTTTCAAGCAAAAATTCTTAGCAATTTTTTTACTCTGATAAAAAAGAAATTTGGGCAATTTTTTTTAGCATTCTGCATAGTTGTAAATTTTGAGTTTGATATTATGGCAGAGTTAAGGATAATATAGTTACTTACTTCGTACAATTATCATACTTGGATAAAAAAATGCAACAACTGTTGCAATCTAAGGGGTTGTGGAAAACATTGAGTGAAAACTAGTTGAATTTTACAAAAGAAGTTGAAAAAAATCCTACAAGAATAAACTAGATGAAGAAATGGGGTTGATTGGGTTTCATGTTTCAGACAACTTATTATTTCATCTTGAAGAATGTGAGACTCCTAAAGAAATTTGGGAAAAAATAGCTTCTATATTTCGAGGTATTAATGAGTTCCATGCATTAAATTGGAAACTAAATTATCAACCCTAGTACCTTATTAGCATGCCTCTATTGAACAGTATATTGCTCAATTTAGGTCTTTGTTGTCTCAATTAAAATCAAGTGCCAACGAGAAAAAATATGATGAATGTATTTTCTTGATTTTGTCAAAATTAAAGGGTCATTTTGAGGTTTTTTCATCCACCTTCTATGCATCAAGGGATGCTCCTGGTGACAAATTTAAAATCCCCAACTTTGATATATTTTGTGATCATCTCATATGTCAAGAAAAAATTAATCTCAAGTGACTACATTTTCTCTCTAGATATTCAAATCAAGCTTTGGTGGCTCATACTCCAAATTTAATCACAAAGCTACCAAAAACATATGCAAAATAAGATGACTAAAATAGACCTTTTTCCAAAAAATCATAAACATAGAATTTTTGGACTATGATTGTAGATTCTTCCATTCATGAACCCATGAGAGAGATGAGATAGAGGTTGTAATAATAAGATTTTTGAGGGGTTATGTTCTAACGAAATGAAGGGAAATAATAAAAATTTTAAGCTAAAAATAAATGCAAATACATAAGAGGGACCTAATCCATTGGGGTTGGCCCAACCCCAAGAGCCTCGGCCCTCTTGAAATAACTCAGTGATCGATCAATAAGAAACTTCTCATTACCAATATATCAATGTCAAATACATCACATAACTAATAAAAAATAACATTATCAAGTGCTTGAGCTCAATAGCTTCTTAGCTAAAAACAAAGTTTGAATCCTAATGAGCTCTTGGCATGTTTATTTATACAACAGGGTAGCTACTAACAACTCCCTAGAAAATAGGAATGTTTGTCTCCCAAAACGTGAGAAGGGTGGATCTAGATCTTCTTTAACTACACTTGCTTGGCTGCCAATGACCTCATCCAACTTGGCTTCCAATGACCTCGAGCTAATGAAAGAGAGTGTGGTGATTTTGGTTGATTGAGGGAGTTAAGGAGGTGGAAACCTCCTAGAATCTCTCCCTATTGTCTACTCAAAGCTCCTACTTTGAAATCATCTAAAAAATTCTCCATTTCTTGCATTTAAACCATATTAGGCCACTTGACATAGCAAAACATCTTTAACCCCTCTCACTAAGCATAATATAACGAAAATTGTAAATAAACATGAGAAAGAGATAGTTTCAAAGCTGGAGTATGGAATTATGACCCTTATGATGTACCTATCAATGAGCCTCATCATCACCCCCTACTAAAATTGTTGCTCATCCTCTGAGAAACTCAATCACCTATGTCCATGTCCTTCATGGCCCTAGTGGCCTCCCTGACATCCCAAGGCTCCTAAGATGGTGTGCCTTCTTGAGGATAAAATATTGCATTATTTTAGATCTCTATCCACTCCTTCTTCTCCTCTACTTCATTTCTTCCTTCTTATAGGCTTAGAAACAAGGGTGGACTGAGCTTAAGTCGAATCCAATTTACTTTTAATCTTTGCATAGTTCTTTTGTACAAGGGTCTCCTTTCCTACGAATTCCCCAGCCTTTTAGGAGGGTGATACTCCCTTATTTGAACACTGTGGGGTAAGGCATTCCATCTCCTTTGGCAGGCTTGTTGGCTTTCTGTCCCTAACAACCTAAGTGTGTCTTCAAAATGTGAGATGGCCTATTCCTAGGTGGAAAGGTATTTTGGGTGTTACGTCAGCATCGTTGGATATGATGTTATGTCTTCTAATGACATCGACTGGGATGATTAGCTCTACCTTGATATAAAATGGTTCCCTTTCTTCCTTTTCCATGACTCTCTTTACTTCCTCAACTCTTTCCTCCTCATGAGTCATCTAGGATACTAGGGACATCAGTTATGTATCCTCAAATTTTGCATTGGGATCCCAAATATTCATATCAGTCAAGGTGAGGTTATGAATGTAGAAATCAACTTATTTTGGTTTGTCTTCTATTCTAAGCTAGCTGAAAAATTCAATCAATTGTTTGCAATCTTGAAATGGAATGGACCAATGTTGTGCTAAGGTCTTGATTTGGAATTTCATCCATTGCTCTGTGAGAAAAAGTGCATAAGGGTTGGATGGTTTTTTGCACTACAATTCCCCCATGGAGAGGCTTGCCATTGTGGCCACTTGAGTTTCCTTCTCCTACAACTTCTCCCTCAACCACCTATTTTCTACTTGTAGTTGCTCCCTCATTGTGGACTCCTTCTGTCTTAGCTCACTTATTTCTTTTCCCATTTAAAGGACCTTTTCTTGCATGGGGCCCACATCTTCCACCTTTTTGGACTTAGAAATTTTGCATCCATCTATGGGTTCTTCCTCTTTTTCCTTCTACCTCAAAGAAAAGTGGGACTGCAAATTTTTGGGTAATAATTCTCCCCCCCTCAACGAATTTATAGTAGGATGTTAGGCTAGGCTATGAATAGGCTATTGGAGCTCTAGGAAGTCCCCATCAATTTTTTTTTCCGAATTTGTTGCCTCCTGTAGTTATTGTATCACATTTTGCACCTCTTGTTTCTCATTCTGCCCCTCCTATAACATTCTTTATTCCTCCTATAGCACATTACGCTTTCTTTGTAGCATGCTTTCTCTTCCTGTAGCTTCCCCTTTTCTTCTTGTTGGAGGGTCGTAGGTGTCTTGGGATGTTTAAATGATGTTGATCTAGTGATGGGCCTCCTTACATATACCATAGGAGTCTTTGTAATGTATATTGGAGAGGTGACATCTTCCATTTTTCATTCAGTGGGCCCCACCTCCTATTTCCCTGCAGCATGGTATCATCCACAAATTGTTGGTGAGTCAAGGCTTGTCCATCATCAGAGAGATGGAGACCTTTAATCTGACTTGTTTCTTTTGCATGCTTGATATACCTACCCAATCCTTCCATCATGAGGATGAAGAGAAAGGGAGAGAGTGGATCTCCTTGCCTAAGGCCTCTTGAAGGAATAAAAATCTCCGAGGGAGAGCCATTAACCAAAAGTGAAAAGCTGGCAGAAGTCACCAGGGCCATGACCCATCTAACCCAGTTGTGATCAAACCCAAAAGCAATAAGAAATTTCCTAATATAGGTCCAATTTATCTTATCGTAGGCTTTTTCTATATCCAATTGCATAATCATACCTACCTTCCTATTGCTGGACAGAGAGTGCACCACTTCATGAGCTTGAATGATATTATCAAGAATTTGTCTACCTTCTACATATCGAGATTATTCCACAAAAACTAGGATATTATCTTATAAACCACATTGCACAAAGCTATGGGTCTAAACCTGTCAGGAGTTTGAGCCAAGTCCTGTTTAGGGATCAAGGAGATAAGGGAAGTATTGAGTGCCTTCAAAATGGTTTTATTCCTCCTGGAATATTCTACTACATTCAGAATATCCTGTTTGACTATACTCCAGCAGGATCTAAAGAAGTCCACGTTGAAACCATCAGGGTCGAGTGCCTTGCCATTCTGCATTTCCTTAAGGACCTCACTTGCCTCCTCTTCAATTACTAGCCTATTAAGGTTGAAATTTTCCTCACTAGACACCAACCTGAGTATATGTCTTGTAAGAACCCTGATGGACTGTTCTTGATCTGAAATGGTTTCCTTTGCTATATCACTAAAGTGTTGAACTAGCACAACTTCTATTTCTTCATGAGAATTGAGAACATTACCACCCTTGTCCTTGATCGAAGAAATCCTATTATGAGCTCTATTCACAATTATGGATCTATGGAAAGATCTAGTATTTCTCTCACCCTCTTTTGGCCATTGAACTCGAGACTTTTGTCTCCAACATATTTACTCTTGTTTACATAAACACTCCCAGTCTTGATGATATTTGGAAAACTGATCACTTTTATCCTTATCAAAGCCATCCGTGATCAGGGCTTGGTTGAGTACCTACATTTTTCCTTCAACAAATTTTTTAGCTTCAAAAATATTGCCGTATTCATTTCTGTTCCAATCTTTAAGCCCGAGATTGATGTGTTTTAGCATTTTTTGAAGAAGGAACATTCTTGAGCCCTGAATGTTCAAATATTCTTCCCACCAGGTGGAAATGTTTCTTATGAAATATGGGTGGGAAAACCATATGTTCTCAAATCTATAAGTTCTATTCTTGGGGGTTCCAATGCCCTGAACCTCTAGTTGAACCAGCCAGTGATCTGAGCCTCTAAAGGGGAGAACTCTAGCTATCATTTATTTGTTTATGAGCATAAGGTCCTCTAAAATTATGAATCTGTCTAATTTAGAGGCCACCTGAGACTCACCTCCTCTTTTGTTGTTCCAGGAAAAGAGACCATTACTTGTTACAATGTCCACTGACTTCATATTATCTATGAAGGTTTGAAAAGATAAAGAATCTTTGCTTGTAATTATGGTCCCCCCTTTCTTCTTCGAAAGTGATTTGATCATGTCGAAATCACCCCCCAAGATCCATGGTAGTCCTGCATGTCTGTCTCTGAGATCCTCCAGAGAATTTATAAACTTGAGTTTATCATGCAATATTTTAGGACCATACACATTTGTTACCAGCTAGGCTTCCTTATCACCCACGGGCTGAATGACCACCAATAAATAATCCCTAGATGCCTCAACCTCTATAATGCTAATTTTTTGGGGATTCCAAAGAGTGAGTATACCTCCTACAGTATTCTCTGCTTTGACTTCCAGAAACACAAATCGATTGAGCTATTTGCTATGGATTTCTTTTATATTATGAATGGAACATTTGGTTTCCTGGATGAAAATCACATCTGGAGCTACTTTCTTCATTCTATTACTCAGTATTCTTTGTTTTCTTTTACTACCTAGACCCCTAATATTCCAAGAAGTGAACTTCATAATTAAGGATTTGTAAAGGAGTAGCTGGTTAGGTATTTCATCTTTACCTGAATCTATCATTAGTTTTCCACATTCCATTAAGAGCTCATTCTGCTTTTTTCTGTCTCTTTTCTTTCCTGGGTTTCTAGGTGCTAATACTTGTGTGGTTTTCATCATTTTCACACCTTCACTGCTCTGCTTATCATTGTTTCTTTGTCTTTGTATCCCTTTGGTCTGGTTTTTCCATATAAACAATTGTTGAACTCTAGTGAACTCCTCTAGAGGTAACGAATCCAGGCCTTCCATGGTTCCTTGATCCAAGAACCCTTCCAGATCTAGGTTCTCTTTCTCAAGTATTTCCTGTAGTTCCCAGTCCTCTATTTCCATCTCACTCCGGGTCATCTAATGGTCCATCTCCAGCTCTGCTTCATTCATTATAGTTTCTTTATGTTTAATATTTTCTTGTGCTTGATCACTATCGTCCTCTTTCCCCTCCACCACTAGACTTCCTTCCTTTATCTGGTCTGCATTTGTAATCCCTTCCTCCTCTTCGAGGACTTGGAACCTATTATGACTAGATTGTTTTCCTTCTGATTTTTGTATCTTTGGCCCCCTTTTGCCTCCTTTTTCCTTATGTACCACTTTGTGAAAGCTTTCATCATCTTTCCTTGTGTTAGCTTTACTCTTAATCTCCATTTTACTGAGAGGGCAGCCTCTAAATAAGTGCCCATGCTCATGGCATTTGCAACATCTGAATAGTATATGTTCGTAATCTACTGTTTGAACCCATTCCTCATCAAATACTTCCAAGATAAATTCATCCGGTAGAGCTCTAGAGAGATCCATCTCCACACATATTCTAGCAAAGGAAGTATACTTTCCCTTTCTAGTGGCCTCAGAAGCTTTGACAAAGCGTCCTAAATTATTTCCTATGGAAGATAAGAATTTTGTTTGCTAGTAATCAAGAGGTAGAGAGTAGAGTCTTACCCAGACTAGGACTGAAGTAAAAATCTCTCGATCCAGAACAAAATTCATAATCCAAGGTCGCATATAGAGGTCTACTGCAGCATAAAAGTAGGGCCCTCCTTCAAACACTCTATCCTTATCTTCAATATTAGCAAATATCGTAGTGAAGAAACCCTTTGACCCAAGATGTAGGTCAATTCTTCCTTTTGGTTTCCAATGGTATTTAATCCACATCTGTAAAGCTTTTTCAGTGGGCCATAAACCCGTGAATTTGCAAATGATTGCATATGTCTGCATGTGGTCCCTATGCGCCTGTAGAGCATGATCATTTAAAACAACTCTGGGTGTAGCCGTAGCTTTGGGTTTACATGTTCCCTTTTGTGCTTTGTCTTTTGTTCCCTGTTCCTTGTCTTCTTCCTCATTTTCCTTAGTGCTATTATTCTCCTGCAATTTAGTGCCATCTTGTTCCTCTTCACTATTCTTATTCCTTCCTTCTGAAGGACCTCTATCCTTCTCCATTTGTTTTTTACCTCTGCTGGCCACAGCTTGCTTGTAGGAGGGAGTGGGGCACCCTCCTTTGTGACCATCCATGGAGAAAAAAGCTTTTCGCAAGCCTCTAACCATAGCAATTCGCCCTGCACCATCTCCAAGAGTAATTTTTAGCAATCCCCCACTTGTGATTTTTTTTCAAAAGTGTTTTTAATCAATTGAACAACAATCGTTCAATTGTTTGAAAACCAAAGGAAACAAAACGTAAAAGTGTTGTTCAATTGATTTAACAAAAATCCTTCAATCGTTTGAACAACAAAAGAAAAAAAACGTAAAAGTGTTATTCAATCAATTGAACAGCAACCTCTCAATCGTTTTGAACAACAAAAAATAAAAGGACATAGAAGTGTTGTTCAATCGATTGGACAACAATCATTTAATCGATTGAATAACACTTATCATTTACACAAAATAAATATTCTCATATTTACATGGTAATGCCTATCCTTAATTGCAATCAATCAAAAAGAATATATACATTATTTACAATTTTATAGAGATCTCAATTTTTTGAAAGAAAAGTTGTTGGGTCATCACTCTCTACGGCTAACATTTGCATGGAGGGGTCCTCCTGTACCTACTCTCAGAAAGACTCCTTGGTGAGAAGTTTGTGATAGAGGCGCACTCGGTAACTATTCACCTTAAAAGAATGGCTAGATCCATCAATAGTAGTCAAGGTAAGAGTACCATTTCTATGCACTTCTTGAATCCCATAAGGGTTGAGCCATCTGTTAGAAAAATTAAATATTACAGAGCAATGGAACACATAGAATATTACATAAATATAAAAATAGAAAACGCATAAAACCAGAGAGACATAGATATATGTGGTTCACCCAGTTTGGGCTATTTCCACCCCAAACAGCCAGTCCTTCCTTTCTATTATCCAGCAAAATGAAGAGACACAAGCTACAGTAGATCCATTGTAATATCCTCTGTTTTCTCTCACAGTCTCACCTCTTTGTTTGTCGCTCAGAGAATACACATCTATTACACAGCCTCAATACAATGCCCTCATACAAAAAGAGGGGTTGCCTTCTAGGGAAAAAAACCTAAACTAAACATAAGTTCTACCGTCAGATCATCCACCTAATGAATGGCTTAGATTGACTAGAAATTACTATACTTTTACAAGGAAATTTTACATCGGCTTTTAGCTTCTGGGGTGATGCCCCCAAAACCTCCATCGGTGGACCGCTGGCCCCTAGACCCCCCAGTCGAGGGGGATCAACCCTTCAAACACCTGTGGGGGGGACAAGTCCCCCCCCACCCTCAACCCCCCGCATGGAGGGGTGTAAAAACTTCTTGGGGTATACATCCAGCTGAAACAAAGACCTCTAAATAATCATGCTCCACACCCAACAATCTCCCACTTGGAGAATGATTGTAGCAAATCCACCACTGCTTCATTTACTGGACAATGACTCCTCTTTGGACCTGGCTATTTCTCATCTTCGTCGTCATCCTTGAAGACCAATTGAAACTGATCATATTCTCAATTTCTCCCTGGTTACAACTTTTGTTAGCATATATGCAGGATTTTGGCTAGTGTGTATCTTTCCCAGCTTCAACTCTCCATTCTCCAACACTGATCGTATGAAATGGTACTTGAGCTGTATGTGTTTAGTCATGGAATGAAATGGTACTTGAGCTGTATGTGTTTAGTCATCAAATGAAATGTTGAGTTCTTTGCAAGATGAATGGCACTTTGGCTATCACTGCATAACGTGCCCATACCATGCTCGTTACCCAATTCACCCATAAACCTTTGTAACCAAATCATTTCTTTACTAGCCTCTATAGCAGCGACATACTCTGCTTCTGTTGTTGAAAGTGCAACAACACTTTGGATTTTTGAAACCCAACTAACAGTTTTTCCACCTAGAGTAAATATATATCCTTTAGTGCTCCTCTTGTTATCTCTGTCACCTGCCATATCTGCATCAACATATCCCTATAGAGAAATGTTTCAACCACCAAAGCATAATGCCTGATTTGTGGTACCTTTCAAATATCTGAGAATCCATTTCACTGCCATCCAATGTTCCTTTCCTGGATTTTTCATGTACCTTCTTACAACTCCCACTGCAGTGCAATATCAAGCCTTGTGCAGACCATTGCATACATTAAGCTTCCAACTACTGATGCATATGGAACTTTAGACATAAAATCCATGTCTTCTTGGGTCTTTGGGCACATTTCCTTACTAAGTTTGAAATGGCTAGAAAAAGGTGTACTAACTGGTTTCGCATTGTGCATATTAAATCTTTTCAATAACTTTTGTATGTACTCATTCTGAGACAATGTTAATTTATGATTTTTCCTATCTCTAGTTATTCTCATACCAAGGCTTTTTTTTGCAGCTCCCAAATCCTTCATTGCAAATGAATTTGCCAATTTTCTTTTGAGCACATTTATTTCCTACATGTAAGACCCTGCAACAAGCATGTCGTCTACATACAATAAAAATATAATATAGTTTCCATCATTTTTCTTTTTCAAATAAACACAATGATCAGAGTGACTTCTAGTATAACCTTGTTCAAACATAAACTTGTCAAATTTCAGATACCACTTCCTTGGAGCCTATTTTAAGCCATACAAGCTCTTCTTCAACTTGCACACTAGTTTCTCCTTCCCCTTTACCTCATATCCTTGTGGCTACTACATATATATCTCTTCCTACAAATCCCCATGGAGAAAGGTTGTCGTTACATCTAACTGCTCAAGATGTAAATCTTCAATTGCTAGTAGACTTAAAATAGTTCTGATTGAAGTCATTTTAACATCAGGAGAAAATATTTCATCAAAATCAATACCTTTCTTCTGTGCAAACCCCTTCACAACAAGTCTAGCATTGTATCTCTGTCTTCCTCCATCTTCTTCCTTTAGCCTGTAAGCCCATTTATTCTTCAATGTATTTTTTCCTGCAGGAAACCTGACTAAGTCCCAAGTCTAGTTATGCATTAAGAAGTCCATATCTTCTTCCATGGATACCTCCCACTTCTTCCTGATTTCAACCTGCATTGCTTCTTCATAACATTCGGGTTCACCAGAATCAGTCAACAATAAATAATATAATGAAGGAGAGTATCATTCAGGGGGTCTACTTATCCTGGTAGATCTTCTAACACCACTTTCAGGTGTTTGTGGTGCCTGTTGCTGTTGTTGTGGTTGTTAATTATTATTATTTTCAGGCACCTTTACTTTTTCAGTAATTTCATCAAGGACTGCATATTCCTTATTTTTTTTTTTTCTTGTTTCTTTTCCTGCAACTGATTCTTATACAAGACATTTTCATTGAATATTACATCTTTGCTCCTAATGATTTTCTTATTTTCGTAATCATATAAGCGATCACCAAAATCATTAACACCATATCCAATAAAGGTACATTTCTTTGACTTTACCTGAAGCTTTGTTCTGTTTTCATTATCAATATGGGCAAAGGCCTCACAACCAAAAGGCTTTAAAAAAGAGTAATTTACATTTTTACCTGTGCATGCTTCCTCTAGAACACCACCATCCAAGGAAATTGAAGGCCCTCTGTTTATTAGATAAACAACAGTATCTATAGCATTTGCCCAAAACTGTAAAGGCAATCTTGCATGCAATCTCATGCACCTTGCACACTCCATGATTGTTCTGTTCATCCTTTCTGACACACCATTTTCTTGTGGTGTTCTTGGAACTGTCTTCTCTCTGCGAATTCCATGCTCTGAACAGTACCTATCAAACTCTTTGCTGCAATATTCACCTCCATTGTCTGATCTGAGACACTTCAATTTATTTCCTGTCTCAATCTCAACCAAAGCTTTCAATTTCTTGAAAGTATCAAATACATCAAATTTATTCTTAATACAATAAATCCAAGTTTTTCTAGTTGCATTATCAATAAAAGTAACATAATAATGAGAGCCACGGAGAGATGATACTTGAGCAGGTCCCCATACATCTGTATGCACAAGCTCTAATTTTTCGCTCTTATTTTCTTTCCCAACTCTCAGAAATCGGACTTTCTTCTGCTTTCCATAAATTTAATTCTCACAGAAGTCCAAATCAACATTCTTCAAACCTGACAACAAATTCCTTGAGTGAAGAATATTCATCCCCTTTTCACTCATGTGTCCGAGCCTATGATGCCATAATGCTGCATCTGCTCCTTTGGAAGTTAAAGCATTAACAGAGTTAGAAATACCATTGCATAAATACAATGTACCAAACTTTTCACCTTTTTCTATTACCAAGGCTCCTTTGGTGACCTTCCAAGCTTTATCTATGAAAGTTGCCACACAACCTTCACCGCCTAACTGCCCTGTTGAAATCAAATTTTTCTTTAGATCTGGAACATGCCTTACCTCCTTTAGTAGCCATTGGTTTCCATTCTAATGTTTTACAAGAACCTTACCCATTCCAACAATTTTTACAGGGTTTATCATCACCCAAACGAACTTGTCCAAAATATCCTGGAACATAGTCATGAAAGTATATCTTATCAGATGTGGCATGGAATGAGGCCCCTGAATCTACCACCCAGGAATCGGTAATATTTTCGAAAGAAAGAATCAAAGCATCTTGTAACACCTCACCTATCGCATTTGCTTCATGATTGTTTTCTTGCTGTGAATCTCCTTCTTTTCCCTTCCGAGATCTACAGTCTTTCTTTAGGTGTCCTTTCTTTCCGCATTTCCAGCACACTATCCCCGATCTGGACTTGGATCTATCTTTCCTTGATTTACTGCGATATCCTGAGCTCTTTCCTCTTTCCATTTTTCTTCCCCTAGACTCTGCACTCAAAGCATTTCCCGATGTCTCAACAGAGCTTTTCCGTCACATTTCCTCACTAAGGATAGCACCGAGAACATCATCAAACTTTAAAGTACTAGATCCAGACACATAGTAACTAATGGCCATTACTAAACCATTCCAACTTTCTGGCAATGAGCACAAGAATAATAGAGCTCTAACTTCATCATCAAAGTTTACCCCTACGGAACATAACTGACTTGAAACAGTATTAAAATCATTTAAATGATCTGCAACAAATCCACCTTCCGACATCTTCATATTAAATAACCGTTTCATAAGAAATACCTTGTTTGAGGCCGAGGGTTTTTCATATAGTTTCTCCAATGCCTTAATCAAACCCTCTGTCGTTGTTTCCTTCGAAATGTTGAAGGTGACCGACGCTGCGAGGCACAATCGTATTGTTCCGAGTGCCTTTCTATCGAGAAGGTTCCATTCTTCATCCATCATACCCGTTGGCATCTTTGCTTTTCCGCCCAATGGTAGGTATAGATCTTTTTGATACAGATAATCTTCCATCTGCATCTTCCATAGTGAGAAGTTTTGGCCATTAAATTTCTCGACCCTAAACTTACCATCTTCCACCATTGCTCCCATATGAACGAGGAACCCTTCTTTCTTGCGAGTTTATTAGCCAAATAGACCTTTGGCTCTGATACCAGTTGTTAGAAAATTATGTATTACGGAGCAATGGAACACATAAAATATTGCAGAAATATAAACACAGAAAACACATAAAAAAAGAGAGACACAGATATACGTGGTTCACCCAGTTTGGGCTACGTCCACCCCGAACAACTAGTCCTTCCTTTCTATTATCCAACAAAATGAAGAGACACAACCTACAACAGATCCGCTGTAATATCTTCTGTTTTCTCTCATAGTCTCACCTCTCCATTTCTCGCTCACACATATTACACAAAATCAATACAAATTCCCTCATATGAAGAGAGGGGTTGCCTTCTAGGGAAAAAAACCCTAAACTAAACATAAGTTCTATCGTCAGATCATCCGCCTAATGAATAGACCAGATTGACTAGAAATTACTATACTTTTACAAGGCAATTTTACATCTGTTTTTAGCTGCGGGGGCACTGCCCCCAAGCCACCACCGGGGGATTTCTAGCCCGTGGACCCCCCAGCCGGGGGGGATTGGCCCCCCCGGACCCCCGCGTGGAGGGATGTATAAAATTCCTGGGGTATACATCCGGCTGAAACAAAGACCTATGAACAATCATGCTCCACACACAAAAACTGCATCCAATAAGAATAGGAAAAACAAACAACAATCAAAGCCAAGCTCCAACTACTATGATGACAAAATCTCATATGCAGAAGTTTCCAGCTTTGTGAGAAAATTAAAAAGAGGAACAAGTAAATAAAAATGTACGATCCCATTAATATGCTTCAATTGTGGTGAGATTGGTCATTTTTTTTCTAAATGTCCTCATAAGAACTTCGATGATGAAGTAGAAGCACCCAAGAAAGGGAAGAAAAATCAAATAAGATTCAACAAGAAATGTAAAAAAAAGGTTTCAAGAAAATATTCTACCCAAAAGAATATAGTTCCTCATCTAAAGAAGAAAACAATAGTGAAGAAGAGAATGACATAGGAACAATGTTATTCATGGCTAGGGATAAGAGGAAGGAAAATCCTGAAGAGGAAGAAGATGATGAAGAAGAGATGGATGAGTTTGAATTTAAAAAGGATATTGTAAGAGTTATAAAGGTTCTCAAGGTTGAAAGAGGAAAAGTCAAATCACTAGAAGCTGAACTAAATGAATTAAAGGAAAATGCCATAAGCCTCAATAAGAATAATGAAGAATCATAAGATACCATCATCAACCTTCAAGTGTAGTTGGAAGAAGCCAAAAAAATTGAAGAATCGCTCAGAAGTGAACTAGAAGAAAGCAACGAGGAAAGGGAAGATTTAAAAGCAGATATAGTCTATCTACGAAAGGAAGCACATAGAAGAAATTTCCAATAGAACTTTGCAAATATATCCAAAGCATTGGATGAGATCATCTGTAGTCAAAGGCCATGCAATGACATAACAAGATTGGGCTACAGGGAAACATTTGTAAAAGGCTTGAGTTCCTCAATGATAAAAAATGGAAATGGGCATAAAACTTATGTAGAAATTACTAAAGGGCCTATCAAGAAGGAAGAAAGCTTCCCAAAAAAATAGAAGATTCAAGAGACACAAAATCAACAATCCATATTGAAAGAAGGATCTTGGATAACATTACCACGAAGAAGATCTCCCCCTCTTGGGTATCAAACCATCTCTCTTGGTGTTTGTTATTCTTGCGAAAACTTTGGACATAAAGTTGTAAATTGCCAAGCCTATAATAGGAACATACGAAAATTTGGAAACTACTCCAAGAATGACTATCCCAAGAATTCTCAAGAAGATTACAGAAAAAAATTATAACACGTTTGGATACTTAAGGAATGAGGTGGAATGTCATAAATGCAACAATTTTGGACATTTGGTTAAAGATTGCAGGTTAATGACTCCACCAAGGGAGACACAACAATATCAAAGTATCCCTCCAAATATCTGGAAGAAGAAAAATGAAAGTTGCACTCTTGATCTAAAAGCTTAAAGAAAGAATAATGTATGGTATGTTGACAATGGCTACTTGACACATATGATCAGAGATAGAAACAAATTTATATCTATAAATGAAGGAAATGATGGAACATTATGTTTTGGGAATGATGGGTCTACCAACATTATAGGAACAAGAGTAATTAAGCTTGGAAGTAAAAATGCTACAAAAAAATATATGCTACTTATAAAAAACACGAATCATTGTCTATTGAGCGTAAGTCAAATTTGTTATCATGGGCACATACCCCTATTTGATTCAAAGAAATGTGAAATAAGAAGAGAAAAATATCGCAGGATAATGGGACCTCTAGTCAAGACTCCAAATGACATATACATGTTGCATGAGACTATAAAAAAAGGTTGTTTTCTGGCAAAAGATGATGAAAGTTGGCTTTGGAGCAGAAGGACGAGACACATAAACTTTGACAACCTTGTTAGGATCAGTAAAAAGGAAGTTGTGAGAGAAATGCCACAGATTTAAAAACCAATCAACACCTCATGTAAGCATTGCAAATAGGGAAAATAAACAAGAGTTGAATTTAAGACTAAGGAACATTCAACATCAAAACCATTAGAGTTGGTACATACTAGTTTATGTGGACCAATGAAGACCAAAGGACAAAATGGTGAACAATAATTCATGTTAATGATTGATGGTTACACTAGGATGACAACAATCAGTTTTGTGAAGAAGAAGTCTGAAGCTTTTGAATGTTTCATAATGTACAAAGAAATGGTTGAAAATGAAATTGATTTGAAGATCAAATGTTTGAGATCAGATAATGGAGGTGAGTTGACATCCAAATAATTTCAACACTTCTATGAGGAACATATATTAAAGAGACAATTTTTAGTAGCCAGGACACCTCAACAAAATGGGGCCATCGAAAGGAAAAATAGAACAATAGAAGAGATGGATAGGTTGATGTTTAATGATTCAAAATTAGACACCAAATTTTGGGTCTAGGCAGTGGATACACCCATTTATATTTTGAGCAAAGGATTGCTTAGAAACAACTATGATAAGACTACATACAAACTATGGAAGGGAAGAACAACAAATGTCAAACACTTTAGAGTCTTTGGAAGTAAATTCTACATTAAAAGGTAAGATTAGAATATTGGTATATTTGACTCTCGAGTAGACAAAGGCATTTTTGTTGGGTACTCAAGCAAAAGAAAAACATATAGATGTTATAATCAGAGACTCAACCAAATAGTTGAAAGTATCAATGTGACATTTGATGAAGTTCATGGACCAAAGGCTAATAAAGGAAGCTTTTACCTAAGTGAATTAGATACAAAAGAAGCAGGAATAGAAAAGGCTAGAGAGGAAACCCCGGAGGAAGAACATTAAAATGAAAGAACATTGGGGACATCAATAAAGGAATCAAAATAGGAAATGATTAGCTGACACCTTCTAAGAATCCAAAGAGATGGTATCAAAAGAACCATCCTTCAAACTAGATCATTGGGGACATCAATAAAGGAATCGTAACCATAAGAAATTGGGACATACACATGCTAGAACAAGCACATCCTGCACCCTTATCCACATTTTAGCCTAACAACTTTGAAGAAGCTAATGATGATGAACCTTGAATAGAAATCATACGTCATTGACACAAAATGGGTTTTCATGAACAAGTTGAATGAGGGTGGACAGGTCACCAGGAAAATGACAAATTTGGTCTATAAAGGATATGCACAAGTTGTGAGAGTAGACTTCGAAGAGACATTTTCACCCATCACCAAAATGGAAGCCATGAGGATGTTCTTGGCCTATGCTTATTCGAGAAGGATCAAGGTGTATCAGATGGATGTAAAGTTAGCATTCCTTAATGAAGAGTTGGAAGAAGAAGAAGAGGTCTAAATAGAGAAACATGAAGGATTTTTACTTAGTGACAGGAAGGATTATGTTTGCAGGTTGAACAAGGCGTTATATTGTCTCAAATAGGCTCCTAGAGCTTGGTATACTCATCTAGACATGTACTTACAGAATCAAGGTTTAAAAAGAGGAAATGTCTATAGCAACCTTTATGTAAATGTTGAACAAGGAATTTTGACCGTTGTTGAAGTGTATGTGGGTGGCATCATCTTTGGCAACGGTGATGACAAGTTAAGTAAGAAGTTATCATCAGACACACAAAGTGAGTTTTAGATGTCATTGCTTGGTGAGTTGAATTTCTTCTTGGGACTTCAGATATCTTAGGAAGACAAGGGAATATTCATCTGTCAAACCAAATATATTAAAGAAATGTTGAAAAGGTTTTAGATGGAAGACAACAAATCGGTTAACACCCCAATGATGACTAGTTGCAAGTTGAGCATGGATGATATATCCAAGGATGCAAACCAAAGAATGTGCAGGTCAATGATTAACACTATATTGTACATAACAACTTCAAGACCATATGTGATGTAGGCAGTTGGATAGGTAGCACATTTTCAAGTAGCACCAAAATAATCCCATGTTGTTGCAGTGAAGATAATTTTTTGATATCTCAAGGGAACAACACATTTTGGCTTATTATATCTAAAAGGGAATGGCTTAACCATCACAACTTATACAAATGTAGATTAGGTAGGCAATGTTGATGATTGTAAAAGCACCTGTGGAGAAACCTTATACTTAGGTGGTTGTCTTGTATCATGGTTGAGCAAGAAGTAGTCTTCAGTCTCCTTATCCATAACAAAAGTAGAATACATAGTAGCAACAACATGTTGTACTCAAGTCCTTTGGATGAAGCAAACGTTGCAAGATCTTTAGGTGAAGTTTGATGATCCCATTCTGATGTTCTGCAACAACATGAGTGCCATATACATATCCAAGGATCCTGTCATGAATTAAAAAACAAAACACATTCCTATCAAGTATCACTTTGTTAGAGAACATGTTGCAAAAAGGTACATAAAGGGGGAATATATCGAGACAAAGGAGTAGATAGTTGAAATCTTCACTAAACCTTTATCATGAGAAAATTTTGAGTATCTTCAACAGAAGCTTTGGATTCTTCCAAGTTCACATTGATGTTCATTCCATACAACCCGACAGACAGGGGGAAATGAGGTAGGTTACAGGTAAAAAAAAAGGGTATATTTTCAGGGGGAGTCACCATTTTCCATTGATTCCAAAAGAGGAAATAAAATAGGTCAGAAAGATTAGAGGCATGGAGTTATGGGTAGAAGTAATCATCGGTGGATTATGTGTGTTGCCATCAATGAAAAAGGGGGATATTGTTGAAATTTGGTTGTCATTGATTTCAAGCCAAGCAACACTAGAATATGCCTCGCCTTTATTGAACAAAATGACATGGCAAGTCATAGTTTTTTGATTCCATACCATCTTTGTTGGATTCTCCTCATCGAGCAGATTTTGAAAGTATGTGGCACACCATGAGAGCCCTTGCATTTTGAGAGCTATGTTGAATTGAAATTTGAAGCCCCTAGCATGTGGTCAAAAGCCCCAAATAATGGATGATGTGGTATTCTATCATTGGTCACTAAAAGTTAAATCAAGGTGTGTTTTGGAAAAAAAACTATTGTAGAAGGTTTCAAATCTATTTTGAAATTAAAAGTTGTTTCATGTGTGACTCCTGTGTGGCCTTATATTTGGATGGGTTTAGTCTTCCTTTAAACAAATCAAGGACTGTTCGACCCACTAATTATGGAAGTTTTGAGACATTTACAGTGATGATCTATGATTGCAATGGCATGATGACAATGGAGTTCTCTCAATATAATCGAATGCATATCAGTCCTAGTTGAAGGCTTGATACCAATCTTATGTGCAAAAATATTGTGATTGATATTCTTTCAGCCGTACACTTGTTGGAGATAAGACATGGAAGACCACTTCTGAAGACTTCAGACCCGTGTAATTTTCACAGTGGAACGTTCCTTGTTTCGTTGTCTTGGAAGAATATATGCTGGTAAAAAAAAAAGGGTATTCATATTTATATGTGTCTGCTTCCCTAATTGAGTCAACCTAATTGGGAGATCATTGTAATACAAGCATTATTCTGAGCAATTCGAACCTTATAGTGACAACGTGCAAAGATATTTGAAGGAAGTCTTGTTTCTCAAGCTTACATTTACAAAGGTATGTTTCAATCTTATTAAATCTTGTCGCCATAGTCACTATTCATCATATTGTGTTTGTTTAAACTGTTCTATAACACAATTCTAAGCATAAAGCACATGCAAAAAAGTACAAATGTTAGTACAAGAAGGTTTCACTATGGTATGATTGGAGTCTCCTTGCATAGATGTTGTGGCCCTACCTCTAAAATTTGTAAAGGCTTAGTATGCATTGTTTAGGATTCAACCTAAGGCAATTCTAAGTTGTTGGTCTAGGGATCAAGTGTTGATTCGATGTTTGAGGATTGTTCATAAGGGCTTTCATTATCTTCAAAAGTTATCCTTAACAATGTTTTTGTCACTAGTCAAGAACTTGGCTTCACTATCATATCATTGTAGTAGTAGTTTGAGAAGGTGTCTCCTCATCTTACAATAGGTTGTAAGGGTTTCACAATTAGTGGTCTCATTATTTTTGCACCAGTAAGGTTTAGGGGTTCTATAACAACATTAAGTGAGAATTTTAGTGATACATTATTCACCAAAAATAAGGGTTTCATTGTTGGGGTTTCATTATTAGCATTATATCCATTGTAATGAGGTCATTGTCCCTGGTACATGAGCCAACAATAGTTTGCATAAGTCCATTAACTGTAAGTGGGTCATTGACCCTAGTATGAGAGCCCACAAAAGTTATCAAATTCATTATCATTTTCAGGGTGGTTGGGTGATGCTAGGTAGGTTTTTTAAGTCACCTTCAGGTAGTAGCCTGAAAACATTCAGGGTGGCAGGGTTGTGCTAGGGAAAGTTGGTGCTTACAAGGGTGTTGAAGCATCCTATCAGTAGTAGCTGATAAAGATAGGGCATTAGAGTGTCCTTCCAGTTCGAGATGGAAAATTGAATGCTTTTCTAGAGTATTAGGCAGTTGGGGCTTCCCTTGTCAGTTGAAGCTGAAGCATTATATGTACTCACAAAATTATTAGAAAATCGTTTAGAGGTTTTTCTCCCATAGGGTTTTCCACCTAAAAAATTCTTATGCATTGTTCTCTTAATGTGTTGATGCTTTCTATGTTGTTAATGCCATGAAAAGTTTAATAAATTACTAATTGATAATAAATATTGATTCATTCGCCTCTTAGTATTTCCATTAATTAGTATCAGAGTGGGCTCCTTCATAAGCAGTTTAACCACTGTAAGGGATATCATGGAGTGCACGAACACTGGATTTCCAGTATTTAATGGACATAACTATGCATTTTGGAGTGGAAGGGTGAAAGCATATGTGCGAGCACAAATATTTGATGTCTAGCAATCTAGGAAGACTAGATACATGAAACCCTCAACACATCCAGTAGATGAGAACAATAAAAGGATATATCACAGTAATGCTAAAGCTATGAGTGCAATTTTAAGTGGTTTGACAAAATTATTATACATCAAAGTGATGCATTTCAAATAAACGAAATAAATTTGGGATAAGCTTTAAAATATATACGAAGGGGACAAGAAGGTCAAGGAGGCCAAGCTCCAAACCTACAGAGGAAAATTTAAGCGGCTGAAAAAGAATGAAGATGAAAATATTGAAGCCTATTTTCTCTGGGTAGATGACGTTGTTAATGCCATAGAAGGAATGGGAGAAGCAATGGAAAACAAGGTAATTGTTCGAAAAGTACTAAGATCACTTCCATTGATATTTGATGCTAAAGTTTGAGTACTCGAAGAAAGAGAAGATTTAGAAAATGTCAACATGGATGAGTTGCATGGAATACTCACAATGTACTAAATGAGAGAAGAACAAGACAATCCATCTAGCATAGAAGCAACCTTCATTGCATCCAAGAAGAATGGGAAAAACAAACAACAATTAAAGCCAAGCTTCAACTGTTGTGATGACGAAATATCAAATGAAGAAGTTGCCAACTTTGTGAGAAAATTGAAAGGAGGAACATGTAAATACAAAGGTAAGCTACCCTTATTATGCTTCAATTGTGGTGAGATTGGTAATTTTGTTGCTAAGTGTCCTCATAAGAACTCTAAGGATGAAGAAGAAGCGCACATGAAAGGGAAGAAAAATAAAAGAAGATTCAACAAGAAAGGTGAAAAGAAAGGCTTCAAGAAAATATTCTACTCAAAAGAAGACAACTCCTCATTTGAAGAAGAAAGCAACGGTGACGAAGATAATGACATGGGATGAGTGTTATTCATGGCTAGGGAGAACAAGCAAGAAGCTCTTGAAGAGGAAGAAGACGATGGAGAAGATATGGACGAGGTCGAATTTGAAAAGGAGATTGTTAGACTTATAAAGGATCTCAAGGTTGAAAGAGGAAATGTCAAATCACAAGAAGTTGAACTGAAGGAATTAAAGGAACATGCCAGAAGCCTCAATAAAAATAATGAAGAATCAAAATAGACCATCATTAGCCTTATCTTGCATTTGGAAGAAGCCAAAAAATTGAAGAATCACTCAGAAGTGAACTAAAATAAAGATACAAGGTAATGGAAGATTTAGAAGCAGAGATATTCTCTCTACGAAAGGAAGCACACAGAATAAATTCCCAGTAGAACTTTGCAAATAGATCCAAAGAATTGGATGAGATCATTCGTAGTCAAAGGCCATGCAATGACAAGACATGAATGAGCTACAGGGAAACATTCATAAAAGGCTCGAGTTCCTCAATGATAGAAAAAGGAGATGGACATAAAAATTATGTAATGTAGAAATTCCATGTAGATTCAATATGCTTATGTAATATGCTAAAACAAAAGACTTGAGTATACTCTACTCACACGCAAAAACAATTAATCAATTGAGAAATCACAGAACATGAGAAAAGATTCAATCACATATGCTCTGATATTTATCTAAGGGGAAAGCTTGCCGCTCAAAACCCCTTCCTATCTGTATATTGCATTAGATTAGAAAAATAGAGAAGATTTACAATGGTTGTTCTTCTTGAACAATCTTTGCATAAGTACAATCTATCTCGCTGCCTCACAAGTTGACTTTGGCCAATACTTAGCCAATTCTGTTGCCTGCCAAGCTCCTATTTCCTTGCATTGTTTCTCATGGAATTACCCCGCTATTAATTAGGGAAATCCTCATCCTGAATTGCACAATCTCTATAGGCCATTCTTTGACTGCATGCACCACATGTACAACTCGAAAAATTATACAATTGATAGTATGCTGCCCTTGAAATCCAATCTCAACTGGGTAAATCAAATTTCATGCATGCATGAATTAATTATGGTTGATTGATCAGTTAACTGGTTGAACACATGAAGCTACACCCTACTGTTAGAGCTCCTACTAGTTCCTCCAATAGTTGGAACTAGTTTAACTGACATTAACTCAGTTTAATTGAATTAAATTATTACAACTCAAATTAAACTCAACCTAGGCTCCTAAAATTTAGTAACCACTCTACATGACTCAAGTTAGGCCCTCAAATCGAATTAACTCAACCAACTAGGTGAAATTAACTTAGTTAACTCATTCCTGTTGTCTTGTGACGTGGAATTACAAATTTATCCTAATTTAATTCAAAGGGAAATTAAGTCAGGATTTTCCTGTTACTGTTTTCAACACTCCCTCTCAACAAGAAATGGATTATATGCTACCCTGATCCTGCCTCTATGAAACTTGAATTTTCATCTTGACAATGCATTTGTCAAAATACTGCATCCTGTTCATATGTAGGAATGTACTCCAACAACATGATTCTCCTTTGCATACAATCTCATAGATGGTGACACCGAATGTCTATATGATTGGACCGAACATGAAAAGCTGGATTCTCAGAGAGTTTGATACAACTCTGTTTGTCACAATAAATCACTGTAGGGTCCATCATCTGACCAAATAACCGAACAAGAATCTTCCTCAATGAGATAGCTTCATAAGTTTCTTGACTAGCATCCATGTACTCTGCTTCTGCTGAAATGAGTGCAACTATTCTCTGCTTCCTGCTGTACCAAGAAACTATTGCTGACCCAATACTGAAGATGCTTCTTGACGTGCTCTTCCTATTTGATGGAATATCCACCCAATATGAATCTGTGAAGCCTTGTAGCTTCATTCCCTCTGTCCGCTTGTACCAAAGACCATACTAAGTGGTGCCTTTGAGGTATCTCAACACATGTTTGGATGTGTTCCAATATAGTTTGGTTGGCTTAACCATTGCTTGACTAAGCTGGTTAACTGCATAACACATATTTGGTCATGTGTTCACCAAATACATAAATGAACCCACAAGCTTCCTGTAAATAGTAGCCACCATTACTTCACCTAAAGTAGCATCTTCCTTCCTCAAATTCCCTACTAGAGGAGTCTCTAGGGTTTGCTACTCTCCATATGGAACTTCTTCAGTATCTTGTTGGCATACTTGCCCTGAGAGACAAACAATTTCCTGTCTCTTTCCATACTTCCATACTGAGGAAATAATGCATGAGCCCTAGGTCCTTCATCTTGAATTCTCTTGCAAGATCCTCTTTGCAATATTTGACTAGCTTCTCATCTCCTATTAGAAATAAATCATTGACCACAATAGTATAATAAATAATTTACTTTCAACCACAATATGGTAAAGGTTTTCATCTCCTTCACTTTTGGTGAATCCCAACCTGCTAAAATAGTTATCGATCCTGGTCTACCAAGCACGGGGTGCTTGTTTCAATCCATACAACGCTTGCTTGAGTATGCACACATGCAACTCTCTATGGAAGGTCTCAAATCCTTCTAACTTCTCAATATACACCTCTTCCTCAATCACTCCATTGAGGAATGATGTCTTCACATCCATTTGATGTATATTCCATCCTGTCTACACTGCAAGAGCTAGAATTGATCTGATTGAAGAGTGCCTTGCTACTAGAGAAAAGGCCTCCTCTTAATTAATTCCCTCCTCCCAAGAGAAACCCTTGGCCAAAAATTTGGTCTTGTGTTTCTTGATGCTTCCATCTGCTGCTTGCTTCACCTTGTAGATCCTCCTCGAACCTACCATTGACTTGTTCTCTAGTCTTGGGACAACTTTCCAAACACTTTTTCTGACTATGGAATCAAATTCCTCTACATCGACATCAACCCACACTAGCTTCTACACTGCTTCCTCGAATGAGGATTGTTTTGTATCAACTAGCTCACTCATCGGAGCCATGTACCTAGTGTATCGATCTGGTGACCTCCTCTTCCTGCACTTTGTTGTGGGCGATCCCACATTCTCTCTAGAATCATGCAATAATCTGTTAGCTTCCATGGTGCACTTCCTTCCATCTCTAGATGTCTCAGCATGAGTGGGTGCTTCCACTCGCTACTCCTTTGCTTGTGGTTGCTCCACATCATCTTGAGGTTCTTCCTTTGGAGCCAAAATCTCCTCATTTGCATGTAACTGAAGTTCCCCCTCAAGGAAAAATGTCATGGCCTTCTCTTCATCGAACTTCACATCTCTATGAACAATTGCCATTTTGTGAGATGACAGGTACACCCGATAGTTGTGAGGTGTATCAGTTTATCCCACAAATATGCTCAACTTAGCTGTCGGCTCTAGCTTTTTCTTTGCACCCTGGTAATATGACAGTAAATTGATGAACCAAAGATCCTGAAGTACGACACATCTAGTTTCTTCCCTAAAACAAATCTTCTTCTAGTGTACTCATCTCGAGAATCTAATGAGGAATCTCATTATGCACATATACAACTATGTTGCATGCTTCAACCCACAAGTGCAATGGTAAGCCCTGATCATGCAACATCGCCCATGCAACTCCATAATACTTATTTTCTTCCTCTCAGCTACCCCATTTTGCTGTGGGTTATGGGGTGATATTAACTCCCATCAAATTCCTTCTAATGCACATAAGTTTTTTAACTCATTCGACACATATTCACCAGCGTTATCACTCCTGAGAGCCTTCACTTTCCTGCCAGTGCCTTTCTCAACAAGTGCTTTAAATTTACAAAATTTTGGAGAATGTATGGTCTTTCTTATGCATGAAGAAAATCCAACACTTATGTGAGAAATCATCTACAAATATCACATAATACCTGTGCTTGGCCATGGAGGTTGTCGAGAAAGGTCCACACACATCTGAGTGAACTCTTTAAAGGACTGATTATGCTCTACTATCCTTATCATGAAAGGTGGCTTTAGTACACTTCCCTAGTTTACACCCTTTGCATGTATCTTGCTACTCTACTGCACCCTTGATAAGCCCTGTATAAATTTGATACATGATCTTGAAAGCTCCATGGTGCAAATGACCAATTCTCCTATGCCATAATTCATTGATGTCTTCTCTACCTTCATGCCCAAGGAAACATATTCTTCTACATCCAATTTGTAGATATTATTCACCTAAACTTCTATCCGCTTCACTTGTCCCATGGAGATATGTCTAAGGAAAGCCTTTCCTTTGCTAAATATCACATACTAGCCACGGTCTTGCAACATAGCAACTGGAACTAAATTATTCTTTAGACCCAGAACATACATGACATTTTTTAATGTAAGAGGAGAACTAGAATCCCTCTGAAAATTAACTATACCGATACTGGTCACGCTATACCTTCCATCATCTCCCATCTCAATGTGCATATGGAGGTCCTTCTCCTCCAAGTCACTGAAAAATTATTTGTTGCTCGTCATGTGGAATGAGGCTTGACTATCCATATACCACACACTACCCATCACCGATGTCACCATGCATGCAATGAGTGTGAAATCCAATTCGAATTGTGAAGCTAGATCTTCACCTGCCACTCCTCCCAAGGTCTTATTGCTGACCTTATTATGCCGACACTTCGTGGCATTATGCCCCAACTCATGAAAGTGAAAAAAATTAATCTTTGACAAGTATTTCTTCTTTCCCACCTGACCAGGATCTCCTTTAGATTGGGATTTATTCCCTTTCCCTTTCTTTGCCTTTCCATCCAAGGCATAGTTATCATCATTATGATGCTTGGATGAGGTTCCATATCTGGTGTTCTGCCTTATCTCTTCTTGCACCAAGTTGGATCACAATCGCTCCCAATTTCGTGCTTCTCCCTCCCATTTACCGAATCCTGGTAGCTATGCTAGCTCTTGGGAAGGCCTATAAGTGCTAGGATTACCATATCATCTTCAAAAATTGTAATACCAACACTCCCAAGTTCATCCTGACATTGGGTGAACCTGCTTAGGTACTGTGGTATTATGTCACCCTTCTCCATATTGATCTTCTTAAGTTTGTCCTTTAATGCTAGATTCCTGTGGTCACTGTTGTTTTGAAACATGTCTATCATGGCTTGTCACATTGCATATGGGGTATCCTTCCCATGGATATTTAAGAAAATATGATCTCGAACTCCTTCTAGTATGATCCTACTCACCTTTTCCACACATTTCTTCCACACTGCCAGATCTCCAGCATCGGTTGTTGGAGGCTTAGGAATATCATTGTCTATGAATTCCTTCAGCTCGTTATCTTCCAACACTTCCTTCATCCTATCCTTCCAATCAATATAATTATATCTAGCATCAAGGGCATACTCAAGTCTCAATCCATAAAATGACATCCTTCTGGATTTGAAGAATGATCCTGCAAATTCGATTTACCTGCAAAGAAAAACTCAAATTCTTCTCTTCTATTGTGATTATTACTCTAATACCATGTAGAAATTCCTTGTAGATTCAAACTTCTTATGTAATATGCTAAAAAAAAGACTTGAATCTACTCTATGCATCAGCAGAAACAATTAATCAATCGAGAAATAAGAAAACATGAGACAAGATTCAATCACATATGCTCAGAGATTTATCTAAGGGGAAAACTTAATGCTCAAAACCCCTTTCTATCTGTATATTGCATTAGATCAGAAAAATAAAGAAGATTTACAATGCTTGTTCTCCCTGAACAATCTCTGCACTAGTCTAATCTATCTCACTCCCTCACAAGCTGACTTTGGCCAATACTTAGCCAATTATGCTGCATGCCAAGCTCCTATTTCCTTGAAATGTTTCTCAAGGAATTAGCCCCTTATTAATTAGGGAATTCCCCATCTTGAATTAAACAATATCTATAGGCCCTTCTCTCACGGCATGCACCACCTGTACAACTTGAAAAATTATACAACTGATAGTACACTTCCCTTGAACTCGAACCTCAAACGGGTAACTCGAATTTCATGCATGCATGAGTTAATTATGGTTGATTTATCGATTAATTGGTTGAACACATGAAGTTGCATCCCACTATTAGACCTTCTACTAGTTCCTCAAACATTTGTAACTAGTTTAATTGACATTAACTCAGCTTAACTAAATTAAACTATTACACCTCAAACTAAATTCAACCTAGGCTCCTAAAATTTAGGAACCACTCTACATGACTCAAGTTAGGCTCTCAACTCACATTAATTGGTCCAACTAAGTGAAATTAACTTATTAACTCATTCTTGTTGTCTTGTGATGTGGAGTTACAATTTTCTCCTAATTTAATTCAAGGGAAAATTAAATCAAGATTTTCTTTTTTCCATTTTCAACATGCATAAATTACTAAAGGGCCTATCAAGAAGGAATAAGGATTTCGAGTAGAACAAAAGGTTCAAAAGACACAAAATCAAAAATCCATATTGAAAGAAATCTCTTGGAGAATAGTACCACGAAGAAGATCCCCCTCTTAGGTGTCAAGCCATCTTTCTTAGTGTTTGTTATTCTTACCGAAATTTTGGACATAAAGTTGTAAACTTTCAAGCCTATAATAGGAACATAAACAACTTTGGAAACTACTCCAGGAATGAATATCCAAAAAATTCTCAAGAATATTACAGGCAAAATGATAAGATGTTTGGATACTTAAGCAATGAGGTGCAATGTCATAAAATCAATAATTTTTTACATTTGACTAAAGATTGTAGGTTAATCACTCCACCAAGGGAGACACAACAATACCAAAGTACCCCTCCAAAGATCTAGAAGAAGAAAAATGAAAGTTGCGCTCTTGCTCTAAAAGCTCAAAGCAAGAAGAATGTATGCTATGTTGACAGTGGTTGCTCGACACATATGACCTAAGATAGAAACATAATTATATCTCTAAAAGAAGAAAATGATGGAACATTATATTTTGGGAATAATGGGCCTGTGAACGTTATAGGAACAATAAAAATTAAGTTTGGAGATAAAGATGCTACAACAAAATATGTGCTACTTATATAAAAATTGAATCATGGTCTATTAAGCATAAGTCAAACGTGTGATCAAGGACACATGCTGCTATTTGATTCAAAGAAATGTGAAATAATAAGAGAAAAATCCAACAAGCTAGTGGAAACTACAACTAGGACTCCAAATGACATATACACGTTGGATGAGACTATAAACCAAGGCTATTTTGTGGCAAAAGAGGATGAAAGTTGGATTTGACACAAAAAAAATGCCAACACATAAACTTTGACAACCTTGTTAGGATCAGTAAAAAGGAAGTTTTGAGACAAATGTCACAAATTTCAAAACCAATCAACACCTCATGTAAGCATTGCAAACATGGAAAACAAACAAGAGTTGAATTTAACACTATTAAGGAGCATTGCACATCAAAACCACTAGAGTTGGTACATATTGATTTGTGTGGACCAATGGAGACCAAAGGACTGAATGGTGAATAATACTTCATGATGATGATTGACAATTACCAAATTGATAGTAGTGAGTTCTGTGAAGAAGTCTGAAGCTTTTGAATGTTTTAGAATCTACAAGGAAATGGTTGAAAATTAAACCGATTTGAAGATCAAATGTATGAGATTTGATAAAGGAGGTGAGTTAAATTCCAAAGAATTTCAACACTTTTGCAAGGAACATGGCATAAAGACACTATTTTCAGCATCTAGGAGATCTCAACAAAATGGGGTTGTCGAAAGGAAACATAGAATAATAGAAGAGATGGTTAGAATGATCTTGTATGATTCAAAATTGGACAAATTTATTTGGTTCTAGGTAGTAGATACAACAATTTATATTTTGAATAGGGGATTGCTTAGAAACAACTATGATAAGACTCCTTACAAACGATGGAAGGGAATACCAACAAATGTCAAACACTTTAGAGTCTTTGGAAGCAAATGCTACATTAAAATGAAGATCAAAATATTGGTAAATTTGAATCTCATGTAGACAAAGGCATTTTTGTTGGGTACTCATGCAAAATCAAAGCATACAGATGCTATATTTAGAGACTCAACCAGATAGTTGAAAGTATCAAGGTGACATTTGATGAGGTTCATGGACAAAAGGCTAGGCAAGGAAGTTCTTCCTTAAGCAAACCAGAGACAAAGGAAGCAAAACCATAAAAGGTTAGAGAGGAAGACCCAGAGGAAGAACAATCAAATGAGAGAACAACTGCTAGCCATGAGGAGACAAGAAATGACCAGTTGATACCTTCTAAGACTTATAAGAAATATTTCGCCGTAAATCACATGAAGAAAATATCTGTCGATGCGTTTCGAACCAACTAGTGTGGTTCATCGTTAGGACAAGTTGAAGAAACAGATCCAACTTAACATGTTAAATAGTCTGAGCAGAGCCTCCAACGGCTAATTTTGACTTTAGGACCAGGGTCATAAAAATTATTATGGAAATTAGTTATATTAGGTGACCAATAAATATATAAAATAATTTTAAATGGTGTTAATGGTTAGTTAAAAAGGTATTAAAAAATTATAAGTTATATAGTATTTACATGGGAATTAGTTATATAAAGGACCTTTCTTATAATATATGTATAAATTATAT